>LPNX010328143.1:768798-915401 GCA_001517045.1 Pseudotsuga menziesii | reverse complement strand
CGAGAATGTGGTAGGATTGCATCATCCTTGGACTTAAGTCCTAAAGTGATAGGGAGTGATTATCCCGTAATTGTATCCAATGACTTCGGTCGTCGAGAATGTGGTAGGATTGCATCATCCTTGGACTTAAGTCCTAAAGTGATAGGGAGTGATTATCTCGTAATTGTATCCGATGACTTCGGTCATCAAGAATGTGGTAGGATTGCATCATCCTTGGACTTAGTCCTAAATTGATAGGGACTGATTCTCCCGTAAACAATCTGGTAACTTAGGTTGTCGAGAATGTGGTGGGATTGTATCATCCCTGAACTTTAAGTCCAAAAGTGATCCAAAGACTTTTTGTCTTTGATTTGTGGATTGCAGGTTGTTGCTGCTGATGATGATGCAGTACTGAATCAAAAGATCAAAGTATGATGATGATGACGTACTGATCGAAAGATCAGAGTATGATGATGATGACATACTGATCGAAAGATCAGAGTATGATGATGATGACGTACTGATCTAAAAGATCATAGTATGATGATGATGTTTCTATGATGATGATGTTTCTGATCGAAAGATCAGAATGTGATGATGATTATGATCGACAAATCAGAATATGATGATGATGATGTTGCTGCTGATCGAAAGGGCAAAGTGTTGATGATGATATTGCTGATCAATAGATCAAAGTACTGAATATGTTGCTGCTGATCGAAAGGTCAAGGTGCTGAAGATGTTGTTGCTGATCGAAAAGTCAAAATGCTGAAGATGTTGTTGATCGAAAGGACAAAATACTGAAGATGTTGTTGCTGATCGAAAAGTCAAAGTGCTGAAGATGTTGTTGATCGAAAGGTCAAAATGCTGAAGATGTTGTTGCTGATCGAACAAGAAAAGTGTTGAAGATGTTGCTGATCGAAATGCTCAAGTGCTGAAGATGTCGTTGCTAATTGAAAGATCAAAATGCTGAATATGTTGCTGATCAAAGACTGAAGATGTTGCTGATGGTTGAAGATGAAGACTACATGATGTTGAAAAGCTTCCAATGATTTATAGATGTGTTACCCTGCTGATGTTGATGATGTCCCCTATCTCTACTCTTGTTGTTGTTGATGTTGCTATAGAATACCCTTCTCGTTAAGGGGGAGTGTTGAAATATTGTAACTTCGAAGAATATTCTATATGTATCTTTTTGTGGTCCTCGATGGTCCTACCGGGCGAACCACTTGTATTACATTATACCCCGATGCTCCTAATCAGAAGATCTAATAAGAGTCATGAGGTAGTCCCCTCTAATTGTAAAGGTGGGTCGTTAGCACCCCAGTGTGGTTACTTAAGCCTACATGTGTAACTCGAGCCGACATGATTTAACTTGAGCCTACATGTCAAATGAGTTAACTTAAGTGAACAGATGAATATAAATAGAGGTGCAGTGCTCCTCATTTGGGACACACACACTCTCACTTGTGTAGCGCATTAGTGGAGAAGAGAAGTAGTTGGAGAAGGAGGAGGATCAAGCTTTGATCTCCTTGCTGGTTTTAT
This sequence comes from Pseudotsuga menziesii, assembly GCA_001517045.1. Taxonomy (NCBI): domain Eukaryota; kingdom Viridiplantae; phylum Streptophyta; class Pinopsida; order Pinales; family Pinaceae; genus Pseudotsuga; species Pseudotsuga menziesii. Next base: position 913,877 of record LPNX010328143.1, on the reverse strand, counting down.
CTTTTATCTTTTATCTTTTGGGGGCATCTATATTGAGGAAGCTTTTGCTGGGTTTTTCCCTTTAGGGTTTTCCCAGGATAAATCTTTGTGTTCCTTTTTATGGTTGTGCTTGTCTATCTTTCAGTGATCCTGTTTATATGCTTTTGTCATGAAAATGAAATGAAATACTGATGTCTTAGCTAAGAATATGAAAACTTAACAAATTCTGATTTCCACAACTTCGATCTCCGCAACGGTCGTTCTGCATGCAAGATGTGGAAAGCGGCATGTAGGATGCGGGGTGCAAGAGTGAAATTTTGATATGTTTTCGATTCCACAATTGAAGCTCTCCGCACTGATGATTTTCTGCGGGATGATTCTCTGCCATAGATTTATCTCCGGATGCGAAACTGACAAATACCATTGATTTCCGTTGCGTTCCTTCTCAACCATTTGATCTTTCTACGATTTAGGGAAGATAAAGAATCAATACACTGTCTGGATCAGAATGTTAACAGGAGGGAAATTTTGGCTTGTGCAGATCTGAAAGAGGTTTAAGAAAAAAAAGGAAATGGGAATCATCAAACATGTGTAGAATCCATTGAGTATAAGAGATGGGTAACTCATCAATACTAAATGATCACGTTTCCTCTTCCAAGGCGGAAGGGGATGTGATAGTGTGGTAACACAGGTCATGTTGCAACTTTGGGCCTCAATGGGCCATGGAGAGTAGTGATAAAGGCAATATAGTCGCTATTGTAGAAAATAACTACAACAAGAAGAGTGCTAATTAACAGAATTGCTAAACTTAGCCAATGCGACGAAAGGCCCATTGACCATTCGTGACTACAAGAAGCAACTTGTAAGTAATTATTTAAATTTCTGAGATTGACTAGCAAACAATGTTGTTAACACATTTTGCAGAACCACATGTTATATTGAAGAATTGATCTTGGTCCGACCCAGGGAGGTCAAAGAAGATCAACGACCAGAAAAGCAACAGCATGAATGACGCGTGGGATCCCTCTGAGAATAGAAAAGACGCTATGGGGAAAAATCCAAGGGATCCACAAGAGGGCAGAATTTCGCTCAAATGTTGGAGATGTGGAGGACCCCATTTGTGTCATATTTGTCCACATGAAGAAAGGTATGTAAGGCCAACTTACAATACCCAACGTCATGGAGCTGAGACTGTTGGGAAGGGGGAACAAGAGAGCTTCCTAGATTCTGTAGTTACCATAAGAATCTTTAGGACAGAGTTACAGGATTGTAAGGAAGAAAATAAAAGGTTGGTCAAAGATATGGTAGAACTAAACCAGTTGATTACAACCATGCTGTAGAATGTGGCAGATCTCCAAAAGAAGATAAACTTAGGGCATCAGTTAACAGAGGTATAAGGGAGTAGGAAAAATTCCCACAAGAAGAACAAAAAGATTAAACCAAAGATGAAAGATTTTAAACCTTCTCACCTCCTGAAGCAGTGAAGGAATCCATCACAAGATGTGATTGAACCGACCAGAATATTGAAGGAAAATCTAAAGGAACCACTCAAATGCTAGGGATTTGGAGGATTCCATCTGCACAAGAATTGTCCACTTGCGAATAGGAATGAGGGCCAAGGCCCTAGTACCCAAGAAACTGAAACTATGGGTCAGGAAGCACGGATTATTCCTAAAATTTATGGAGTGTTAGAAGACCACCGAGCAGGTCATAACTCGACTATGGTGGAAGTTGAGGGTGAGATTGTCGCAATAGATTGTTTCTATTTTGATTGACCCTGGATCGACTCAAAGCTATATCACCCCTAGACTTGTTGAGATAGGCGCTTTGAAGAAATCAAAGAATAGAAGATCATGGTTAGTCCAACTCACCACTAGAATCAAGAAGAAAGTCAGTGAGGTGGTAATGAAATGTCCATTAGTCATGGATGGGTTGGTCACCTGGGCCGATCTGAATATTTTTCAACTTAAATCATATGATGCCCTCATTGGAATGGATTGGTTGGAAGCACACCGAGCAAAGCTTGACTTTTACAACAAGAATTTTGAGTGCTTGGATGAAGAAGGAAACCTAAGGGTTGTGAAAGGATTTCCAAAAGTAATCTCAGGAAGAAAGTATTCCGCAATGAAACTGGAGAAATTCTATGGGAAAGGTCACAAGGTATAAGCAGCTCATGTTTTGGAGATAGCAGCGAATGGTACTCCTAGATTGGAGGGGTTTCATATGTTACAGGAAGTCAGGAATGTTCTTCCTGATGAAATTCCAATAAAGAGTGACACTAATTTTACCCTTGAACCTGCATCAGGAGCAACACCAGTGTCCCAGACGCCTTGTAAGGTGAGCATACCGGAAATGTTGAAGCTAAAAAATGCAGCTACAGGAATTACAGGAAAAGAAGTACCTCAGACCGAGTGTGTTTTCTTGGAAAACACCATCCCTGGTTGTGAAAAAGAAAGATGATACACTTTGGTTGTGTATTGATTATAAACAGCCGAACAAATTCACTACGAAGAACAAGTATCAATTTCCTAGAAGTGATGACCCCTTGGAATGAATAAGAAGAGAAAATGTATTTTCCAGAAATGACTTAAGGTCTGGCGACCAGCAGGTAAGGATCATGGATGAAAATTTTCATAAGACAACCCTCGAAGCAAGGTATGTATCTTATGAGTTTGCACTAGTACCAAACGCACCAATTACATTTATGTGCCTCATGAATAATGCTTTCAGGTGTTGCAAGAAGATCGTTGAAGGATATTTTGCAGGAAAAGCTGAGTCTATGTATAGACTGTGGAAGCCTGCATGAGAACTTGTAGTTCCATGAAGAAATGACCCTTCTCGAAGATTGCACGTAGAATGAACTGAGCTGAAACCAAGGCAGGAAATGGTCATATGTTATGAGAAAGATCGCATGACTGAAATTCTGATTTTTTATTTGGAATAGAATAAAGTTGCAGCTTCATATTTGTTTTTTTTTAATTTTGTTGTTAATCATATGTATCAATTGTTTGACTGATTTAAAATGGTGTCAAGATGACATGTTATATGTGAATGTCCATGTTTTGGGTAGCGTGTGTAAATAAGGGATGAGTACTCCCACTTGCAAAAGCCAAACAATATGGGGATGACCTCATGAATGAAAATTTGATTTTTCTGTGGGAAACAGAATTGTGAATTCAAATTTTGATTTGACTATCAATGTTATATGATCATTGATAATTGGAATTTATCCAGGCACAAATAGATTTGAAAATATATGACATCTCATGTGAACTTCCTCGTTATATGTAACGCAGGAGAGATGATGAAAATATGTACTAGGCGTACATGGCTCCTCGGAAGGATGTACTTAGATACATAGCTTCCCGGAGGGGTGTGTTTGGAATAGGTTCGAACACCTATGGTTGAATTTTTTTTTTCAATATATGATGTAAATTGCATGTCTATATGTAACGCAAGTATGACAATAACAACATATATGGAGAATACATGGCTCCTCTGGAAGGATGTATGGGATGTACATAGCTTCTGTTCCCCCTTGCCAGCTAGGCACCAGTATGCATCACTGGGGACGCCCAGGGAGTAAGACATCCGAATAGACTTATTTCTGAACACATTCACGCCGTAAGGGGACTATCATGAGAGTGGGGGATCCGTGAAGAGAATAAACCCTAGGTATTAAGGTGTTTGGAAAGTAAGCGCCTGATCATTGTTGAGCACCTGGGAATGGTGCTAGGTCCGTGCACTAGAGCTGTCATTAAGCATCACGGAGGTGTTAGGCTCTGAAGCTGGGATGATGATGGCCATGCACTTCTACACAGATAAGTATTTTATTACTTAGCACATCTTTGTTGAATTTCTGTAAAAACACATGTACATAATGATTCAGCTGATATTTTGAGAATCTTGTTAAGAAATAAATCTTGCAAAAATGAATCTGACATTGGAATTAATCTGTTATGGTTCCTAGAAAGTAAGCGCTTGAGAATTAGTCAGCGCTGGGAGGAAGTGTTGAGCCTTAAGTAGAGCTTCTATTAATCACCTAGAGAGGTGTTGGGCTCTGGACAGAGCTACCAGATCTCGGTTGAGAGATGTTATACAAATAAGTATTTAGTTTACTTATCAAACTTTTGTTGTTATTGATTTTTTGTAAAAATACATGAGCATATGATGTAGCCATAGTTTTGAAAAACCTGTTATAGATTGCATCTTATAAGAATAAATCTGACATGTGAATTGATTTGTTGTGGTGTCTGGAAAAGGGGCACTGAGCTTGGTAAGAACCTAGAGGGAGTTTTAGGCTCTGAAGCAGCGCTGCCAAATCTCAATTAAAAGATATTTGTAGTTAATCTGAGGCTTGCAGAAATTTGGCTACCCTTTAATGAACACCCATGCATGGGGCGGGGCAGGGTTGTGAATGCCATGGTTGTATAAATCCAAGTCGGATACTTATGGAACTAGGAGAAGATACTTATGCAGATAAGTATTTGGTTCACTTGACAATTTGTTTTGATTGATTCTATGTCGATATACATGCAAATGTGATTCATTTATGATTGTGAAAAATCTTATGAATACTAACACAGGAATTGATTGATTGCTTGAGGCTTGGGCATAGGTGTTGCTGGTTTCCAAAGGCATTGGAAATGTTACAAGCTGACGAGAAGGATTCTCCAATACCCAGAAGAATATCATGTGGTGCATGTTGATGCATGCAAGCAAGGACTTGGAAAAGCTCCAAATCGTGCCATTGGACATAAAAAGGTACAGAGGAAGCACTGTGATCCTGAGGAAGCTACATGGTAGTTGGGGGATTCCATGCGACTAGCACGTTCATTGTTGGTTCAATTTATTTGCAAAGCACTGAGGGTGGTGCCAGTGTAGTTTTCTATTTTGTTAAATTGTTAAGCACTAAGGACAGTAATATTGAAGGGGGAGGGGAATGTAACAACCCAGTTTTTGACCCCATGATATTAAATTTAAAATGATGTGAATATTGTATTAAATCATGGCAAGGAGCTCAAGGCCAAGGCCCTACCATTGATTTTGTGTTTGTGTTCAGCGGTTAGAATCAACGCCAATGTTTTATGTGCTAGCCAGGCACTGTATGCTTGAGACATCATGTAAAATACAAATTAATTAAAAAACCTACAGCCAGCTATACGTGGTAAATGTTAAGGAGACGGGGGAAAGCTTTTCCTAAGGATAAGGGGGGGGTATTTAACCTTGAGCCATTTGGTGGGAATGGGAAGAGTTTTGTTAGAAATTCGAAATGGGCAGAGCAACATTTCTGAAAATCGTGCTTTTTATTGCATGGGCAAGAAAAAACACCCAAAAACGCATGGCACTCCCTCATGCGTTCATGTTTCACCTTCCCTCACGTTTTGGAAAAACGGTAGGACGTTTTTTTTCATGGACCATGGATTCATTCATTCATTTGTTTTATTCACACATGTAGACTCACTCAAGGGAACCTCTCAAAGTTTCATCCTTCATGATTTCCCTATCTCTCAATCGCTTTCTTGAACGTGTATACCCAGAAACCGTGTTTTGCATCCTGAACTGATAAACGAGAAAGAAGATTTGGATTTTGTGATTGTATCAATAGATCTAGCTCATGCAATGATCAGAAGTTCGTAATTGCTGTGTGTGTGTGCATTCTTGGCCTCTGTAATGTTTTCTTGAACCTAAAACTGTGATCGATGTATGTACGCCCTTGTGTGGTCTCTGAACTGGCTTGGGGAAATGGAAATGGATTCTGAACTAGCCTGATTAACCTAGTGTAAAAGGGAACCTCACAGACATATATGGGGTGCTAGTTTTATTCTTTGTACACCTGAGATAGCACTGGAGAGGGAAGGCATAGCCCGAGAGACTGTGGAGTAGAGAAGAGAATGATTCATGGTGTTGGTTGTGCAGATGCTTTAAAATCCAGGCTAGATTTGGTGTAGGTGTCCATAACTCTGGGATTGAGCTCACTAGCCTAACAGTCAGTATTTCCACCTCATTCATCCTGATAAACCCAACTGGTAGTTCTCCCAACTGTGTCTTGTGTGAATTTTGAATATTTGTGAACCAATGTTTGTGTAATCCTGATAAACCCAACTGTGTTGGCTTAGCTAAGTTTTATTGTATCCTTGGTTGTGAGAGAGTCTGTCAATGTTCCTTATTCCTTGGGGAAATCATGCCCATCTCGGGGGTGGCAGTGTTGCTAAGATATTGATGAGCACACTGGCCTATTGTTGGGTGGAACATTGCAGGGACATAACTAGTTGCAGGACAAGATTCTAATAAAGATAATTATTTCTTGTGTTTCAATCCCTGCAACTGTACTTGTTTATAAATGAATATGAATATGATGAATGCTTGAATGGAATGTATTTGATGCAGATGTATATTTCATGAATGATGTATATGTGTATGTAATTTTATTTCAATGAATTTTCTAAGTTGTTATGGAGCTAGATCAGTCGTATTCATGATGGCCTGAATGCTCAAAATTAGTTTTAGACTTAGAAATTTTGATGAACAGATTGAATTTCCGCAAATTTTTCCTTCTACAACTTCCTTTCCGCAACCTGCGGCATGTAGGATGCGGAAATTCGCTTTGCAGAAGCTTGGACTCCGCATTTTCCCTTCCACAATTCCCTTTCTGCAACTTGCGGGATGCGGGATGCGGAAATGCGCTTTGCAGAAGTTTGGACTCCACATTTTTCCTTTTGCAATTCCCTTTCCGCAACTTGCAGGATGCAGGATGTGGGATGCGGAAATGTCGTTTGGAGAAATCTGCTTTCCGCAATTTGCGGGTTACGGGATGCGGGATGCGGAAATGACTTATGGTAAATTCTGATTTTTGCAACTTCGATCTATGCAACGGCCGTTACGCGTGCGGGATGCGGGATGCTAAATGCGGCATGCGGCATGCGGGGTGCGAGAGTGAAATTTTGATATGTTTTTTATTCCACAAGTGAAGCTCTCCGCACCGTTGATTTTATGCGGGATGCTTCTCTGCCATCGATTTGTCTCTGGATACAGAACTGACGTAGACCATTGATTTCCGTTGTGGTCCTTCTCAGCCATTCGATCTTTCTGCGATTTGGGGAAGATAAAGAATCAATACACTGCCTGGATCAGAAAGTTAACAGGAGGGAGATTTTGTCTTTTGTAGATCTGACATTAGAGGAAATTTCAACTCAAAATGGGCCTTTTAACTTTTATTCAAATTCCATGTCATCATGTGTTAGCCAATGAAATTGCTTTAAATTTGAAATACCATATAGGTCTTAAACACTTTTTTAATATAAATTTGGGGATAGGTATCATAAAAAAAACTACTTTTTTTGTTTGTATTTTCGACATATCTCCCCGTGTTTTTACTCAAATTTTGATCGGGAGAGCTCGTTGGATGCGGAATTAAATTCCGCATCCAACAAGTACCCACTCGGCATACTTTTGACGGACCCCGCTACCCCAAAAAACAAGAAATACCTGAAAAAATGGAATGATGACATCATCATTCCGTTTTTTCAGGTATTTCTTGTTTTTTGGGGTAGAGGGGTACGTCAAAAGTATGCCGAGTGGGTACTCGTTGGATGCGGAATTTAATTCTGCATCCAACGAGCTCTCCTGATCAAAATTTGAGTAAAAACACGGGGAGATATGTCGAAAATACAAACAAAAAAGTAGTTTTTCTCTTTTCTTCCTCCAAAATTAATAAATATTATTTTATTATTTTAACTATTATTTTATTAATTCATTTTAGGAGGCCCATTTTGAGTTGAAATTTCCTATAATGAAGAGGTTTAAGAAAAAAAGGAAACGAGAATCATCAACGCGTGCATAATCCATTGAGTATAAGAGATGGGTAACTCAGGTAGAAGAAATGATCATGTTTCCTCCTCCAAGGAAGGAGGGGACGTGACATGCAGGAAGGTGCAGCTACTAATTTCAGCAGTCAATAAAGTGGGTAGGATCAAATAAGAATCAGTATCAAAGCACTCTTGGGGTATATAGGGAATTTGTTGACCAAGTGTTGCAAGTGGATGCCAACTATCTAGGCTAGTGGGTAGGAAATTAATCAAAATTGATTAAATATTTTATCCTAAGTTATGAAGTGGGTTTATAATATTGTCCTCGTGCAGAGCTCGAAGGTTAGAGATATCTAGAGCAGCATGTGAAGACCAAAGGACTTGTTCCTGGAAATCAAGTTAACAGATGTAATGCAGGAAATAACTGTTACATTTTTGTGAATTTGATATGTGTAAATATCTATAAGTGTTGGAACACCGAAGACGATGTTATTTTAATGGGATGGTATTGTAATGTCCCCATATTTATACTCATTGTATATACTGTCTTATTGTATAAATGATGTAAATGTATTAGCATGGATTCCTAACGAGGATCTCAAGGACAAGGCCCTATTAGTGAATGGCTTGTTTAAAAGGAAAGTAAGCTATGTTTGATGGACCATGTGCTAGTAGGCCATGGAATATGTAAAAACATGTGAATGTTTATAATATTAATAAAAATTTCCAAAGGGGTTGGTTATTGGGGGAATGTGAATGATGGGGGCTGTGTTACCCACTAGGGATATGTGAGGGGGTGATGGGATTTGACCCTTTGATTCCAAGTGTTTCCTTTAGATTCCCTATGTTATAAATGCCATGAACCTACCTTCAGTAAATTCCCCTTAAATGGAATTTAACCATGCTGTGAAATGGTGGATGAGGAGGAAGTCACATGTTTAATGAACACGTAGGAAAGGACTCTAGTTGGGCATCATTGATTGGTGTTAATATTTATGCTTGAAAGTTTGATCCATTGCATTGGAAAAGAGGAAAACCCATCCTCACTCACTAGCTCGTCCATTCCATGCATTCACTCACCCTAACCATTGCAGTTGCATATGGAGGAAGCCATGAATCCTGTGTGTGTAAGCCGTTGTAAATTCCTATGAACTGGGAAGGTTGTGGAAGCAATATCTCTGTTGGTTCAGTAGTGTGAACCTTCTATACCTGCCCAAGATAGTAACTGAGGGAAGGAAACAACTAAGGGGTTGGGGAGGAAGAGAAGGGGACCTTACTTAGTTGTACATGGAGGAGAAGAAGGCATTGAGATTGGATAAATATATTAAGAAGCCATATTATCATGGTTGAGCCTATTGGTTTGGCCATGGTTTCATTTACCTATCTGTTGGATTGATAAATCCAACTAAGTGTTGACTTAGCCTGAGGGTTGGTTTGTAGTGCTATGAGTGAACCTGAGAGAGTCCTTAGTGGGTAACATATCCTAGCTCTGGGGTGGTCGAGTGCTTAAAGAATATAGGCCGAGCAGAGACCTATGGTTGGTTGGAACATTGCACCCATATAGCCAGTTGCCTGGACAGTTTTCCATTAAAAAAGATAAGTATTCCTTTGTAAGAATGCCTAAAATTGTTAGTGTTTACTCATGGATGAAGAACAAGAATGATAGCTTGAATTACTCCTTAAGTTGTTTTTCCTTTTCTTGGGATGAGTTGCACACAAACACACACACACATATTATATATATGGGTTATTATGTTTATGTCTGGAATGTACAATATTATTCATGCATGAATTGTTTGCTTCTATACTATGATGAATACATTAGATCATGCATGGAATGGTGTTAGCTTAGTTACATTCTTGGTTGTATATGTTTAATAACCTTGCACAAATCCTGGAAATTCCGTGAATGTGTAATAGGGGCAAATAAAGCATGAATTATTTGTTATTATGTCGATGATGAATAGGAGGGATAATTTGAATTATGCATTGGAGTGTTGTTCATCGTTTGGGAAGAAGCTATATTGGTGTATGGGTACTATTCATTCTTATAATGAATGAATTAGTTCACACATGAAGCGCTTGTTACCAACATGTGATAAATATGCTAGCTTATGCATTCAATTGCATTGATATATTAATGGTATTCTTGATTGTTTTTGTTAATGATGTTTGCATAAGTTATGTAAGATTAGCGAAGGTGCAAGAAGGACAAAGGAAGTATGGATCCCTTGTTGTATAAGAATGCTTTCTCTTTGTGGATTTCCTTGTAACTTCTTTGTGCATTATCTTGTGTATGTTTCATTGTATTTGTGTAAGTTTTAAAGGCATTTAAGGTTTGGGTCTACGTTGTAGGGATTGAATGTCCTTGTGCATTTGAAGTGAGATATATTGAATGGATGTTAGTGCTCAATTTATGTTTATGAATTCCTAAACTCAATAAAGGAATCAATTAAATCCTTGTTGTGCATGTTTGAGGTCTTCTACAAGTGTTCTTTACATTTCATGAATTCAAAGAAAGGTTGTTGGAAGCTTATACTTATGCCTTAATCATGTTTTGGCAGGTCTTGACAAGCATGTGAATTGGAATGTTAGCGCTTGAATTTCCTTAGTCATATGTTGAATGAGAAAAAGACTTTCCCTTTGAAGCGTAAGAAATCCATAGAGTTCCAAGGACGAATTCATCAAATAAAATCCATGGAAAAAGTTGGAAAATTTTCATAAGTAAACCTGAGAATCATAAAGTTTCTATGGTCGAATGGTCAAATCGATGCTTAGGGCCAAAGTGAGAAATTGACTAAGTGTTGGCCTATGAAGATTGGATAAATATCAGTCGTTGATCATTGTGTCGAGTTCAATCAAAGTCGTTGATCATAATTCTAATGCCGTGGTACCAATATCGGAATCAATGTAAAATTGGTGGAGGAGTTGTTGCGACATGCGAACCTCTGACTCCCAACGTTAAGGAGGCATTGTGACGACGTCAAAATGTGGAAGTTGGGGAGTAAAATTGTTGGATATTGTTGGGTCATGTTGAATTTCATCTCTCGACATCAAAAGGGTTATGTGTCGATATCAAAATCTAAAAGTCGGGGGCGATTGTTGTGTGTTTGGTGGCACAAGCCGACTTCTGACTCCTGACTATATGGAGTGCAGAGTGCAGAGATAGAAATTTTATTGGTAAGAGTTGTTTGCAGCTTTGAATTTCGATGCCTAATGTCGGAAAGGAGTCCTAGAATCAAATTCAGGAAATCGGGGTGGGTTTTTTGTCAGGTCGTCGTGATTGTTTCGAGTTTTGACTCCCGACTGTATGGAATTCGAATAGATCGAAGTCGAAAGAGAAAGGTTGCGATAGGCATGAAACGGTTGGAGAAGCTTGATTAAGTTGTCGAAATTATTAACGACCGTTGGATATGATCAATAAGCTTAATTAATAAGTTGGGATTACATTAAAACCATCGAATTTTATGATCAGGCCAAGTTAAGAACTCGAGTAGCCAAATACTAAGTTCTTAATCACCCTATGTATGCGATTAAGGAATTAGGAATCCTGATTTGGAATGATTGGGTGATAAATTGGATGCTCAATCTTGTGGATTATTATTCCAGAGATCATTTAGGTCAAATAAAATCATATCAGAGGAAAGAAAATTTCAATTTGGAAATTTTGAAGAGTATCTCATTGCCTCTAAAGACACCAAAGATGGTCCAGGACGCTACAACAGCTTCATAAATTTTTACCCCTTCTAGCTTCCCCTCTATTTTATCTTTCATAATCAAATGACTCAAGGCTTCAATTATCAATAGAAAGAGTAGTGGAAACATAGGGAATCCCTTCCTTAAACCTTTGGAACTTCTGTAAAATATGAGTATGACCCACATTCACTAACATTGAAAAGGTGACTAAGGAAATGCAAGCCATGATCCAATTAGTGGCTTCGAAACCCAATCCAATCTGTAATAGGATAATATGTAATAGGATAAGCTTGAGGAAACCCAAGTCTACCCTATCATACACTTTTTCCAAATCCAATTTTAGGATGACATCATTCATTCTCTTGGATTTAATAGAGTGCATACATTATTGGGCCACTCCGATCGCGTCTAAGATGTGTCTATTATTCAAACAACATAATTGAGAACTTGAAATTAACTGAGAGAGAAAATGTTTGATTCGATTAGAAATCACCTTCTAAATCACTTTATAAATCAAGTTACAGCAAGAAATGGGATAAAAATCATTAAAAGAATCTAGATGGGATACTTTCAAGCCTGCAGAACCTTTCCAGTGACCAGAGTGATCATTTTATTGTGGGAGTGGTGGCTACACTAATGAAAGAGTTCATGATTCATCACCACAAAATGATGTCATATCATCCACATCCCAACAAAATGGTACAGGTTAATGGTGAATGATTTCTTTACATAAAATTTTCAATCGATGCGGACACAGACTATTTCCCTAATCTAAATGATATAGATCTAGAACAAATAAGAACATATATGCCATATTTCCCTAGTAGGTCGAATCACTTGGATATTAAGCGCTCATACCTTACTCAAAGGCCATCCTTTTCTCTTAAAAATTCTTCACAATACAACTTATGTAGAAGAGGATACCTGTAACAAACACACAAGAACAAGAAAGCAAGGTTAAAGCAACAAGATAATAAGATAATCATATGTCAATGATCAAGGAGAAAAACAATAAACAATATAACATGATATATACATCATCTATGTGAAATAGAGAACATATTTGTAATAAATTGTTCAAAGGAAAGAATTACAACCAACCCTTGATGTTGAGAAGACCTTCCAATGGACACTTTGCCTCTAAACCTCACCTAGCTCCATTGCATCAATAGTTCAACACTATTCGGCCAGCATCTAGGTGCTCTCACTCCTTTCTTCCTCCCTTAATCGTGATGGGTGAGGGTATATTTAAATGACAAAGAGGATATAATAGGTTGAATATTGTAGGGAGAAGGTCAAAGGATCATCCCAAATATGGAGCAACTCGAGCTCCACCTATGCAAGCCAGGGATAAGATTCCACAAGGGTTTCTTCTAGAAACTTCTCAGAATATTCTATTCTTTTTTGCATTTTGTGAAGGGAACCATACTCTACAAGAAGATAGGTAGTGGTGGTTAAGGGTAACACTTGTTATATCAAGGAAAGTAGGGACGCATCACACATTTTTAGTGTGCAACATGCATTGGTGATGTTTGGTGCCTCTTGTCAATGAGAAAGGTGCAATGCTGCTCCAAAATATGAAAAAACACAAACAAAAATATTCTTCCAATCAGTACTGGTAATCCACACTCTGAGGGATTGAGGAAAGCACTGATAACCAATCTCATGAACATGATGGTGATGAGATTTAGGTGTTTCTCAATGCCCCCCAAAGTATGAGGCTAGAGGGAAACGATGGGCATAATACTTTGATAGAAAAGGTTATGACTTCGAGGAAAAGGTCCAACAGTTGGAACTTATCAACAATCAGGATCATTCTACAGTACTTTACGTTTTGACATATATCTCAAATGACTCACAACATGGTTGTTGACCAATACAATACAGATCCATGTGAGATATAAAAATTCATGGCTATTGAAACACATCATAGATTCATGCAAAAAAAGACTCAAATTTGGACATAGCTACTAGACATACAATGTATATCTATGTCATACTGACTCAAAATTGAGAATAGCCACCGACATACAATGTGGATCCATGAAATGACTCAAAGAATACTCCATTGCAACCTGAGGATAGGAACATATTCAATTGAATACATAACCACTTAGGGTCTTCAATTACAATCCCAAATAGTATGATTCTATCCTTGTGAATAGATGTCCTGATGTCGAACATGGTAGAAACCACTTGATTACCGATCAATGATGTGAATTGTTAACAAGTGAAAGGGAAATCACCATTAATGTCAATGATTCCCAAGGTACCCTAGTACATTTCTATAAATGTGGATAGACAAGCTGAAGTTGAAAACTCAGTGGAAGCTTTCGATCAATGGGAAATGATGAAAACCTATTGTGGAAAGAGAGAAAACATGTCATTGAGGAATGCAGGTCTCAAGTTATCGACTTGTTTCTAAGACTAGTTCCTAGAAGGTGTGCTGATGTCAACAGGAATAGTCTCGTCAAAGGAGGGCCATGGTGAATCCCATATCAATGACACAAAACTTGGAACAAAGTTGTTGGAAATAATTTTGAGTATGAAGTAACCACATGACTGAATCAAAGGTAACTGACGCAAAATAAAGGCAAGTTAAACTGTAGAGATTAATTTTGACACACAACTTCCCTTTGAACATTGAACAGCACAACTGAATATTTGGCAGCATTGACTTAATGAGGAAGATACCAAGACATAATGCGACAAAATACAATGCATTATTTGAAATGACTCAAAGGAGTGACATGACTTATGAAAGTGGATCGAATTGGAGACAAGATGATTACCCAACTATTTGAATGAAATATAGACATGTGTCAAGTTAAAAGGAGACTAAACTTTTTCCATTAATACAAATGATCAAATGATCTCCCATTCCCTTAAATTCCCCATTGGGATTGATGAGTGCCTCTTTGATTTTTAATGAGCTGGAAAAGGATAACAAACACTCGATATATGTCGTCCTTTGGCTGATCCTAATATCACATGTTTTACAAACCTGAGAAAGGAGGGGTTCGTTCCCAAAGATGGGCTTTCAATGTTTGATTTTAATGACTCCAATGAAATAAAACTCGATGTTGTTCATGTTCAGAGAGTCTGAACAGACTGAATAAGACTCCGAAAAAGTTCTTTTTCATAAGTTTAGTCCCTAAGGCCCGAAAAAGTGTAAAATAATACATAAGAGAAGTATTCTGGTCAATGATTTGACTAGAGCATACATTTTTTGTAAATAGTATAACCAAATTGAAAAATGAGTAAACTACCGTCGGAAAGACGACCTTTCAAATACTTTTACTATTGTGAAAACGACAAGTGCACTCGACAATCTTTTCATATTTCGAGAGTCTAAAAATAACTTAAATATGACTTTGATGGGGTTCCTTTTTTGTAAACATTTTTATGAGCCCAAAAAAGTGATAAAAGTAGACTCGACACCTTTGTACTAAAGTTTAACGAGCACGAATATGGTATGAAGAATGATTGGAAGCTTTTTATATTTTATAGAGAATAAAAAAGACGAAAATAAAACACCTCTGTAACCAAAAATATCTTTGTGAATCCTGCATTTCTCAACAAAATATTTTTAGATATTATTTTGACCGAAATCAAGATATATTTGACCACTAAGGGTAAAAAATAATGAAAAATCATTAATAACTAACCCAAAAATTAAATAAATAGGTGAAAATTGTAACAATTGTTTACCATTTGTCTTTTTACCAAACTTAGTGGAAAATAGCCCTTTTGAGGTCATATTTTTCATGACGATTGCAGGATCTACAAGAGACCATTTCTCATTTCGTCTCAATCAGGTAAATGTTCTCTCCCTCCTCTTCATTCCTACGGTCTCAATTTTTTATTTTAGGGTCATTTTTTAGGTTTTTGGGTTGTTCTTTAAGGGGACTATGTGTCCTCACTCTAACGCACCTTCCCTTTGCGGGAAGTGTGGTACTGACCTTCCACTACATAGTTCCTTCACAGAAGGTGCAATGACACTACCATGTGGAAGAAGGAGGGGTATGGTGGCAATTTCCGACCCCAAAAACCAAAATATGAATCCAATATAAAAAGTTTTGAGGTCTGAAAATCGTCACTAATGCTTCAATTTGATTTCTTGGCAGGTTTGAAAGCAATCATGGTGATATGGGAAGAGTGAGAACACGAAATGGATGATATATGTGCAACCAATGACTGGAATATGGTAAATGCACTTCGGGAGTGTGGACTCTTGAAATTATTCTAACTATTGGGTGTGAGGGCATGAGTCCAGCTACTAGTTATTTGATCAGGATGTGGAATATCGATCAACAATATTTCTAGGTGGGAAACCACATCCTGACTCTAGATGTGGAAAACATTTACTTCCTCACTGGACTATCTAGGCGAGGCACACACATTGCTTTAGCTGGTCTGATAGGTGGGGAATCTACTACAGAGGCTCTCATAGCCGAATATTATACTCCATGAACATGAATGAGTGGTAAGAAAATTCCAATCAAGAATGTGATGGACATACCCCTCAATTTACCATGTAGAGAGTGGTAGGGAGTCATACACCGCATCAAACTTCTTCGGAACATATGCTTTATGCCCTAGAATTTATGGCTCTACAGTGTTTAAATGGGTTGAGGGCGTACTAGTGGCATTGAAAGATCAACTCACAAAGTGTTGCAGGGGTGAGTTGAAACAATTTGGTTACAAATCCATTGTAGTGTATTCCTTCTTGGAAAGAGTCCCACTCTTGAGGTTTCAAGTCGTGATCAATGAGCTCGATGAACGTGATCCATGCAAGTTATGTTGGGTCGAGGTGATAGCTCGCCATGGCTATGGTGGGCCCGTGATCACATACAGAGCACCATTCTTTCAATGGTTGGGAGATCAACTATTGATGGTGGAGGGTTATGCTTACACAGGGACTGACTTCCGCGTAGATCCATACTTATCTCTTCCAAAGGGAGAGTAGTAAGGTGACCTTGGTAAGAAAGACTCTACTATATATATATTTTTTATTTTATTTTTATGATTTTTATGTATTTTTGAAATATGTGGTACGAAGACACCTTTCCTTATTGTGCATATGTCGGGGCGTCCAAGCCAGCGGGATCCTCTCCCATTGAGAGGCAAGCAGGAGCCAGACTCGTAGTAGTTTTAGATAGAGAGGCCGTTGAGGAGCTATCGAAGGTCGAGGAAAACCTCTAGATACTCACCATGGATATCCCAGATATATCCATAGATGATATGTGGAGGAGATATCAGCAACACAAAGCTGGTGTATCTAGACATTTCAGACGACTACTTCCCAAGGTGGCAAGGGCCATCATGTGCTATCACGAGAAGTATTAGTGTTTTAGTAGGGATATCCACTGAAAGCTATTATGCTTCAGACTTGGTTTGATAACCACTTTTTGTCACACTCTTATGCATAATATGTAAAAACTTCTTTTTTGTGGATTAAAAGAATTATTTTGAAATGGAATGCATTTACATGAATTTCATCTTTATACTACTTATTTTACAAATTTGCATGTTATTTCAAATAGCAAATTGTCAAGAATGTGCAACATTCCAATCCAATATGTAATTTGCAAGTGAATCAGCAATTGAATTAAAACATCTCAGGACATGTTGATAGGTTATAGACTCGAATGATCGTTCGATGAGATGTACCCTCCGGAAGAGAGAAATGAGTACTGGGTTGTGGATGGAATAACTTATGATTTAACTAAGAAAACACTAACTATGAGTCTAGGTAGACAATCATATGATTGAAACCATGGGAGGAAGCTTCAGTAAATAATCCTATCACTTCGTGATACTCATCAATATTATTAGTAGCTAGACCTAAGCAAAATCCACTTGAACTAACCAGCTCATGGTCTTGGGAATAAAGTATCCAAGTTATTGAGGCAAGGTTCAAGGTATCATGATTGGCACCATCCTCAAATCCATAGAAATAATCCATCTACAGATTCGAAACATGACATGGGATAAGCAGTCATAGGTAGGACGAGACTCAAACCACACCAAAAATTAACTATACATAAAATGTAAAAGGTACAATGTAAAATTTCTTAAGCATGGTACCTCTTCAGGTAAATCTCATTGCGGGGCTTCCCAAAAGGTATACCGTCATAATATACTAACTAGTAGGCCCATCTTTCCAAGACTTGACTTATGACATAGGTACCATAGCAAATTGACTCAAATTTACCTTTTCCCAAATTATCGTGTTTCTAATCATAGGTCAGAACAATATCACCTTCCTTGAACACTCAAGGTTGAATTGAATTATCATATTTGGGACTTGAAATGCTTCTTATGTGATTCATTGGCGAGAGAAGCATCTCGACACATTTAATCAAGGTTAGTTAGATAAACAAAACGTTCCTCCTCATTTATAGTGTTGAGTAAAAGTTCAAAGACTAGATTCAAAGATGGAATCTCACATTCGATAGGAAAAACAACTTCTAGTCCATAAGCTAGTTGGAAAGGTGTAAATCTAGTTGTTTTTTTTTAGTGGTCCTATTTTCCCCTAATTCTGAAAAAGCGTTTCAAATGTCAATTTGAATTATGATCGCCTACCATCCTATGAAGCATAGTCTTCAAAACTTTGTTAATGGCTTCAACCTGGTCATTAGCTTGTGAATAGTAAGGAGTCGAGTTTTCATGGCGAAAAACCAACTTGGCACTTAACTCAGTCATCATTTGATTAGGAAAATGAGACCCGTGATCAGTAACCATGGATTGAGGAACCCCAAACCTATAAATAATGTGATTAAATAAAAATATAGTGCTAGTATTATTGTCCTCATCATATGTAATCATTTCCTCAACCCATTTAGTGAAAAATTGATGGCTATAATGATGTAGCCATGCCAATGGCTAAGGTAGGCATATAATGAATGAAATCAATCCCCCATTTGTAAAAAGGGCCAACGAAATGACAAGGTGTAAAGGAGATGGGTGGGTATGCTTTTTAGGATAAATTTTTTAACAGTGTGAGTATTTCTTAACAACATCGTGACAATATTTAAATATTGAAGGCCAGAAATAGCCGGCGTGAAGGATATTTTGGGATGTAGCCATCCTAGAAAGGTAACTGCCACATGCTCTGGAGTGGAAATCATTCAAGACTTGTTCAGCCTCTTCGTGGGTCAAGCATTGTCGTAATATGGAATTGATACCATGTCGATACAAAATATCATTGATAATGAGATAATACTTGGCATGAAGTCGAATACGAGGACGATTGTCTCTAGATAAATTGGGATGAAAGCATCGAGTCTGGAGATACAAAATGAAGTCTCCATACCAAGGATCGATCATGCTAATAAGAAACAAAGACTCATTCGGAAGTGAGTTAATGGGATCAGTCTCACTAGTAGCATGGGGAAGGTCACACATCAGTTCTGCAAAGACCAACGACTTTTTAGAAGTGGATTTTGCGAATTCAAGGTCAAATTCTTGTAGGATAACTATCCAACGAGAATATTTGCCCCCCAGTACTTGACGATTCATAATATAGTACATGGGATTGAAGTCCGCAAGAACAATATTCGTGCGAAGAAAAATGTAATGACAAAAATGTAAGGAGGGGACAACCAGATCAATTGATTTCCAAAGTATTGACCTACCCCACACACTCAAAAAAATAATTGACCAACATTATCCTTCATACTTGAAGCTATAAAAAAGGTATCCAAACAATCCTTTATGGTTCACCATTCCTCAATATGGCCTTTGTTGAACAACATGACATCATCAAAAAATAAGAGGAGAGAAATATTTACAGTTGTAATGTCCCCATTTTGATCCCCTGTTGTATATCTTGGATTATTTTATAAATGAGTGTAAATGTATTAGCATGGATTCCTAATGAGGAGCTCAAGGCCAAGGCCCCATTAGTGAATGGCCTATTTAAAATGCAATTAATCTAGGTTTGATGGACCTAGTAGGCCATGGAAGAAGTAAAAACATGAAAATGTTTATAATATTAATAAAAATTTCCAAAGGGGTCATCTATGGGGGGAATGTGAACAATGGGGGTTATGTTACCCACTAAGGAGATGTGTGTGGGTGATGGGATTTGACCCTTTTCTGTAAAGTGCTTCCTTGAGAATCCCTATGCCATAAATGGCATGAACCTACCTTCATTAAATTCCCCTTAAATGGAATTTAACCATGTTGTGAAATGGCGACTAAGGAGGAATCCATGGGTTTAATGAACATGCAGGAAAGGACGTAAGGTGGCCATCGCTAATTGATTCATATCCCTATGCTTGGAATTTTGATCCATTACATGGTAAAGAGGAACACCCATCATCGTTCATCCACTCATCCATTCCATGCATTCACTCACTCCCATTCCATTCGCTCACCCAAACAATTGTAGTCATCTAGGAAGGAAGTCGTGAACCTTGTGTGTGCAATACGGTGTGAATTATTGTGAATTGGGAAGGTAGTGGAGGAAATATCTCTACCGCTTCAGCAGCATGGACCTTTTATACCTTCCCATGATAGTAATTGAGGGAAGGAAACAACTAAGGGACTGGGGAGGCATAGAATAGAACCTTACTCAGCTATGCATGGAGGATAAAAAGGCATCGATATTGGATGAAGCCATTGAGATGTCATAGTTTCATGGCTAAGAATATTGGGTTTACCATGGTTGCATTTACCTATATGTTAGCTTCAATAAATTCAACTGAGTGTTGGCTTAGCTTGAGTTTTGGAGTGTAGTGTTGTGAGTGAACCTGAGAGGCTCCTTAGTGGGTAACATATCCCAGCTTGGGAGTTATATCTCAGTGCTGAAAGAATACAGGTCGAGAAAATACCTACAATTGGGTGGAATGCTTCACCCACATAGCTAGTTTCCAAGAAAGTTTTCCATTCAAAAAGATAAGTATTATTGTGTGTGAATGCCTAAAATTGTTAGATGATTAATTGAAGTTTATTCATGAATGACGAACAAGAATGATAGCTTGAATTGCTATTGAATTTGTTTTCCTTTTTCTTGTGATGAGTTACAGATTATGTGTGTGTGTGTGTGTTCATGTATGTGTCTATGGGGCATAGCTCGAGTGGCTAGCCCAGGTTCAAATCTCGTCGGGGGGGATTTTCTCCTTGGGAGCCCTTGTATGTAATGAAATATTAGGATGGTGAGTTGTTTATCATGATTGCCCCTCTCGGGGGTTGTTGTTTCTCATTTATGTATACTTTCCAAGCAAGTATAAGAGATATTTTCCTAGGTGGATGTATCCATGGTGTAAATTGGGCTTCCATGGTGAACCACCATTCAAAAAAAAAAAAATGTATGTATGGGTTATTGTGTTTATGCTTGGAATGTACAATCTTATTCATACATGAATTGCTTGCTACTAGACTATGATGAATACATTAGATCATGCATGAAATGTTGTTGAAGCTTAGTTACATTCTTGGTTGCATATGATTAATAACCTTGCACAAATCCTGGAAATTCAGAGAATGTGTAATAGGGGAAAATAAAGCATGAATTCTTTGTTATTATGTCGGTGATGAATAGGCAAGATAACTTGAATTATGCATTGGATTGTTGTTCATTGATTGTTTGCAAAGAATTTATAATCGTGTGTGGGTACTATTCATGCATGTAATGAATTAATTAGTTCACACATGAAGTGTTTGTTACAAGCCTGTCATAAATATGCTAACTTATGCATGCAATTGCATCGATAGATTAATGGTATTCTTGATTGTTCTTATTAATGATGTTTGCATATGTTATGTAATCTTAGTGAAGGTGCAAGAAGGACAAAGGAAGTATGGATACCGTGTTGTATAAGAAGGCTTTCTATGTGTGGATTTCCTTATAGCTTCTTTGTGCATTTTGTTGTGTATGTTTCATTGTATTTGTGTAAGTATTGTTGTTTCTCCCTTTGATCCAGGTTTAGAACCTCAGTTTTTTTTCAACAAATCCCAAGATATTCACCTGACAGAGCAAGGCTCAGTCGGAAACACTTGTGATGCAGATGCAGTCTCACCTGAGATATCTCTTATGGGTAATTTTCAGAACCATGTTTCCACATTTGGGTGGGGATTTCTCCTCTTAAAGAACCTTACCAACTCACTCGACCAAAGCTAGTGGTTGTATTACTTACTCTTATTGAGTGCATTCAATATATTACTCTACTTATCTGTCGACAGATATTACAATAGTTAATACAATTCCTTATTAGTGATTCCAACTAACAACAATGCGACATATGCATATAAGGAATCATTCATAATCAAATACACATACACTTATTCACAAATGCATTCTTTCGACATAAGTACATTCATCAAATATACACATAGACAACATGTAATGTGGAAACCCATCCAGGAAAATCCACAAAGACGCTCTTCATATGGCATGAGAAATATATGGCACCTTTCATCTATGCACTCAGCTTCCAGACTCTGATCTAGATCTTCTCTACAATCTATATAGACTTCCCTCTCCTCTCATGATCTCTAGTATCAAATCTATAAAGTTTCCTCTCCTTCACCCTACTATCAATCCACACACACCCTGGATCAACTCTCTCTTCTCTACAACTCTACAACCCTACGGCTCTACAAATAAACAACAAACAACAGAGACTAATACATACCAACAGAGAGTGTATGTATTTGCGTCTATGTATGTAACCCGCACACAAATTGGGTTCTCCCTTTTATAGACGGTTACATTTCGTAGTCAACCAACTCCATTTTGTTAACCGAAAAGTTGTCATTCCTATTCTTGTACATTCAATTACAACTGTCAGTAGGCACTATCTGCCCAAAATACAAAGATGATTTATTCCCCAAAACATGTGTTATCCTAACTGACTTCTTACCCATGATTTCTAAGGATGTCCTTTTCAACCGCTACACGTCTTCTTCTATCGTGGTTCCTTCAGTCGCAGTTGATCTAATCGCAACTTTCCTTCTACCATGAACTCTTCCCTCATGGTTGCTTATGTCACCCTTCCTCTACAACTAATTATTTTTTCATAGCTCTTTCTCCCACAACTTCTTCTTCTCTTGCAACTCTTTCCTTCGATGCAACTTTCTATGCCATGCGACTGGAATATTTATATTCCCAGGCAGAATTCTGGTTGAATTATGCCTATCCTTCCCTAGGGCCAACGGTAAGTCTTAAAGGAATTTAAGGTTTAGGTCTATGTTGTTGGGATTGAATTTCCCTGTAAATTTAAAGTGAGAAATATTAAATGGATTCTTGTGCTCAATTTATGTTTATGACTGCTTGAATTCTATAAAGGAAGCAGCTAAATCCCTAATGTGCATTTTTAAGGGCTTCTGCAAATGTTCTTTATGCTTCATGAAGTCAAAGCAAGGTTGTTGTAATCTTATAGTTATGCGTAATCATGTTTTGGAAAGTATCAATGATAAGCATGTGAATCTGAATGTTAACCTTGAATTGCCTCACTCGTATGTTGATTGAGCCAAATAATTTGCCTCTGAATTGCAAGAAATACATAGAGTTCCGTGGTCGAATTATACGAATAAAATCCATGGAAAAAGTTGGAATAATCACCTAAGTAAACTTGAGAATCATAAAGTTTATATGCACAAGATCAAAGTGAGAAATTGACTAAGTGTTGTCCTATGAAGATCAAACAAATATCGTTCATCACACATTGTGTCAGGTTCAATCAAATCCATCGAACAATTCCAATGTCGGAGTGTCAATATTAGAATTTGCGTGAAATTAGTAAAGGATTTGTGGTGAGGTTTCAAACTCTGACTCCCAACATTAGGGAAGCAATGTGTCGACAATGGAATGCGAAAATCAAGGAGTAGAATTATTGGATATTGTTGGGTCGTGTTGACCTCCGGATATCAGCATTGGAAGGGTTATATGCTTATATTGGAAGGCGGAAGTCGAAGGAAATTGTTGTGGGTTCAATGGCGCATGCTGAGTTTCGACTCCCAAATATACGGAGTGCAAAGTGCAGAGGTCAAAAAGTTATTTGTAAGAATTGTATGCAGCTTCGACTTCTGATGCATGGCATCGAAAAGGAATTTCAACGTCAGAGTCAGGAAATTAGGTAGGATTTGTGGTCAACTCATTGTGATTATTCTAAGTTTTGACTCTTGGATGTATGGAATTCAGAACGATATTATTCGAAAGTGAAAGTTCAAGATCAACCCAAAAAGGTCGAAGAAGCTTGATTAAGTCATCGGGATGATTAATGACCATCAAATCTGATCACTAAGCTTAATTACGAGCTCGAGATTGCATCAGGGCCATCAGATTTGATCATATGGCCAAGTTAAGAACCCACTTATCCAAAGACTAAGTTTTTAATCACCCTGTGTATGCGATTAAGGGATTAGGAAGACCATCAGATCTGATCACTAAGCTTAATTACGACGAGCTCGAGATTGCATCAGGGCCATCAGATTTGATCATTAGGCCAAGTTAAGAACCCAATTATCCAAAGACTAAGTTTTTAATCACCCTGTGTATGCGATTAAGGGATTAGGAATCCGGATTTGGAATGATTGGGTGACAAATTGGAAGCTCGTTCTTGTGGATTATTATTACGGAGATCATTTAGGTCAAATAAAAGCATATTAGAGGAAAGAAAAATTCAAGTTGGACCTTTTGAGGAGTCTCTTATTGCCTCTAAAGACACCAAAGGTGGTCAAGGACACTACAGATCTGTATCAGAGCTTCAGTTACAACACTCAGTTTGTTTGGTCTAGAATGCATGCCTGCATAAAGAAATCAGAGATGTTTCAAAGAAATTCCAGGGTCAGTTAAGCGATAGGCATGGAGAAGCCATGTGCGCATATGTTTTTGAGCAGATAGTCCATATAAAAAATGTGTGTAAGTGGATGTGTGTGGTTGTTGGGGAAAAAAGACAAGGCAAGTAGAGTGCCATAGGGGCTTCTGTAAACCCTAAAGTAGACCGAATACGATATGGAAGAGGAATTCCATACTGCAATCATGAATTGAAAGGGAGAAACCCTCCACCCTCATCTTGTTGTTATATTTACATTTTCTAAATTTTATATACATAAAATCATAGCATGGGAATGCTAATAATGCAAGATTTAGGAATAAAAGAAATGAATGTGCATTAGTGATCATGCTAATAGATAATTCTTAGTGCATGTAGAGATATGGTTCATGCATGTGATGTTGAATGAGGTTAAGAGAATTGATGCCTTACATATGCAATAAGTCATTAATGACAATTGTCATGAATTATTGTATGACCAAGGATGGTTGAAGATGTTGATGGTGCTAATGTAACTAACCATTAACCTTGTAAAGAAAGAGCTGGTAGTAGTAAACCTATGACTAAGATGTTGGTGTAAGGATTGTGTAATCCTTGGTAAGAATCCAATTGACCAGGTAACACTAAAGGTGTTGAGGGAAACCATGCAGATAAGGGTTTAATTATGATAAGTGCATAGGTGCTAAAGAAGGATTGGGTAAGAATCCCTTCAACTATATTTTTAATCATCACAATTTGAGTTGAATGTACCATTGAATGCATGAATGTGAGCATTGTCTCACCAGGTATGGTGAGGTATGGGGTAGTAAAGGAAACTATCCTTATCCCAATGATCGTTTAGATTTTGAATGCATCCATATGAATGAATAAAATTCATGTGTGTGGGTGTTTTTTACGAGTTTAATAACCAAAGAAAGTGAGGAACTTGTGGTCATGTTGTGATTATGCATGTCCATGTGTGAGTGCATGTGTTAAAATACATTATGTAAGTGCATGGATGAGAATGTGGATGCAATGTGAGTATGCATGGTTGTACCCTGATAATTCCATTGCAATTCGTTGTTAGGAACCTGTGTCAACCCTTCTCTTTACTTCATTGGTATATTGTTGTTGAACGCATATGCTTTGTAAGTCGCCCCATGAGTATATTGTGTTATCCCACATTCATGGGGAGTAATAGTTGTTTATTTTAGACTTAGTATATAAGTATGTGTTGAGACCAATAAAGGCATCCATGAGTTATTTGTATTGAGCTTGCTCAAAGGACGTTTCCCCCTCGAAGCGACTTGCGATTAATAAATCCATTCTGTGTTTTTTTATTTCTATTATATCATGCATTTTCATTATTTATTTCTCGAGGTTTCCCACATCTAGTATCAAATCTCTTTCCTTAGCACAAGTGGGAAAAAAATTATTCTTTTCGAAAAACATTAAGGCAAAATTGGGCAGCGACTTTCAGATCAATTTATGAAACTTTTAGTGCTGATTAAGAAGAAACAAGTTCCATAGATGAATTCCTCTTTAAAAAATATACAGTTTAAAAACAAAACAAAAAAAATCTCATTTGGAGTTTGGAAAGTGGAGATATTGTTGATTTTAAATTAGTTATTTTTCATAATTTCAGTGTTGACCGCGAAAATTGCAGAGAAAATATATTTTTACAGGGTGCCCATATTTCTGTTACGATTGCATAGATAGATGTCAATTGGTTATTCTAGTTCCAGAAATGGGTTATAATAGAGATTCTAGGCAATATTGATCAAGTTATTCTCATTTTAAATTTTATGTCTCAAAACCCTAGTTATAAGGAGGAGAAGTGATTTTTGTGAAACACTAGCTTTATTTTGGGCTCGCTGGGTGGAATTTCTAACAATTTTTTTTTGTAGTGGCTTCCCGACACTATGATTATTGCATTAGTTCTTCTTCTTTACATCTGTATTGTTCATTTCGATTGTAAGTTCAGAACAAGGAATAACCCCTATCTACTTAACTGTCACAAGTACCTGGTCATAGCCCTAAAAATCATTGTGAGGAGTACCATGGGAACCCCGAAGTATTTTTCTATTGAGAGGACCAGCCATCGAAAATGGAAATGATCCCTACCTAATTGACTAGTTCCCGCCCGTGAGTTAAACCAAGAGTTGTCGTTTTTGGAAAAGCGATTATTAGTTTTACTTGACACGTGGAGTGAGGGTTACTGACCTAATACGCAAGCCATTAGACACAATTGGTGGCCAAGTGAATACCCTAAACCTTTATGAAACTGAACATACCTGACGTACATATCTATTTCCAGTTGATAATTAACATATTGCATATGTCCAGAGCCATCACAGATCAATTCCATCGAGAATATAAATTTTGGTTTTTTCACCATATATTCTTTTCTTTAGCTCTATTTCCCTTGAAAAACAACTGAAGCCCCTACAATTCCATTCTAGATATATCCTTCCTTGAGGACCATATCCCAAATTCCACTTTCTGTAGCTAGAAATATCACATTTGTCTATTTTTAGGGTTTGTTATAACTTCTTCGATTCTCACCCAATCACCTTCAAATTTTTCCACGGTGTTCATTTCTTATTTCTTTTTCCTTATCCCTCTTTGACAAATTTTCTCATTCTTTCACCCTGCTTTTGAAATCCACATTTTCTGCTTCCTTGTCTCTCAAAAAGTGTCCAAAACCTAGTCAAACCCCAATTACCCATCAGAGTTTTTCCCAACTCAAAATTTTCCTTTTCTAATTTTTTTTGTTTTTCTACCCATTTCACCTGCCCCTCCAAAAGAAAAAACTCATGGTTATGGGTGTCACCCATGCATGACAAAACAAACAAATGGAATATGAACTTGTCGCCCTCAATACCAAACTCCAAGATCTGGATGAAAAAATTATCTGCCTCTATCTTTAGCATTCATCCATGAATAATAGATGACAACCAGAGTCTTCTGCATACTTTAGGTTCTATTCTTCTAACAATTTTCTTGGGTCAAATCTTGACTTTCCTCGATTCAGTGGTGATGATCTAACGGGATGGATATACACGGTAGAACAATATTTCAATGTACATAACACTTTGATATCAACAAAGTCCCACTTGCATCCTTTCATTTGGAACATGAAGCCCTTCAATGGTTTTGTTGGTACATCAAGGCTCATGAAGACCAAAAATGGACATATTTTATCCAATTCCTTTTGCAACGATTTATCCCTAGTGCTTTTGGTGACTTCACAAGAGCACTCTCTAAACTTCGCCAAACTGGCACTGTGAGAGAGTATCAGACAAAATTTAAGAAACTGACCAATCACACAGAAGGATTGTCTGATGCATTCTACAAGAGTTGTTTCATCAATGGTATAAAGGATGCAATCTGATCTAAGGTTAAAATGTTATGTCCCAACACAATGATGGAAGCCTTGGGGTTGGCTAACTTGGTGTAGGACAAGATCATAGCTCAACTGAGCTCTAAATCCACTATTGCTCCATTCAACAATATTGTTTCCCAAAGACCTCCAATCATGCCAGCTCCTAGAACCACTCCTATCAAGCATTTTTCTAAAGCTAAGATACGGACATGCAAAGAAAAAGTGCTTTGTTATAATTGTGATGAGAAATTCACCCAGGGACATAGATGTGTTGAGAAAAAGGTTTATCTCTTGGATATGGATTCTCTTCCTGCACCTGAAATTTGTGAAGATGCTCAGGATCCAGTAGATAATTGGGTCAACATTCAGCAGTCTCTAATTGACCCTCCTTCTCAGGAAGACCACCCAGAGACATATCTCCATGCATTTGTTGGAGTCACCACCCCACAAACCATGTGGGTCAAGGGTTTCTTCAAGAATATCCCTCTTATAATACTCATTAATTATGGTATCACTCATAACTTCATTGACCCTCAGATCGCCAAACAAGATGATTGTTTTTTCCATCCTTGCTTCAACTTTGAAGTCATGATTGTCAATGGGGGAACCTTACCTTGCAAGGGAAAGTGTTACAATGTGTGTATCTCTATTGGAGATTATAATTTGTGCTCCAACATGTTTTCCTTTCTTTTAAGTGGATGTGATGTGGTTTTGGGCGCTCAATGGTTATGAACACTTGGACCCGTCTTATGGGATTTTCTTAAAATTTGGATGCAATTTTCAGTTAATGGGAAAAAAAACATTGAAGGGATTAAAACCAGGGTCTCTCAGCATCATCAGTTTACATCGCATGGAAAATATCCTTAATAATAATTCACATGGTGTTGAATCACTCAGCTTCATTCCATTCAAATGTAACCATCAATGGTCTCCACTACTCCCTTGGATATACAACAAATTTTGGATCGATATGCATGTGTCTTTGTTGAACTAGTGGGATTTCCAACTTCAATACCATAGGACCATCATATTCCTCTCCTTACTAAAAGTGTCCCTCCCAACATCTAGCCCATCCCTACACATATTTGGATAGATATATTGATGGATTTCATGGAACGGCTCCCTAAATATGGAGGGAATACAATGATCTTGGTTGTGGTTAATCGCCTCTCCAAATATAGTCATTTTTGTGCCCTCATCCATCCATATACCACCTCCTCAATTGCACAAATATTCATGGACCGTATATTTCATCTTAATGGAATCCTTTCTTCCATTTTCTCAGATTGTGATGCAACTTTCACAAGTCATTTTTGGACAGAACTATTTCACCACACTAGAACCAAACCGAATTCAGGGTATCACCCACAAACATATGGTCAAACTGAAGATATAAAAAAATGTTTGGAAACTTATCTTCATTGCTTCGCCTCTGAACATCAGCATCGCTAAGAAAAGTGGATCCCTCTCGTTGAATGGTGGTACAATACCTCCTACGATACTGCATATAAAATGAATCCATATGAAGTAGTTTATGGTCAGTAACCATGAGTGCTCCTTCCATACTGTCACATACCCACCCCTCATACCAACGATGGAGAGGACGCGACCAACACACTAATGCTGTCAAACGAGAAATCTAGCCCATGAACATCAACATAAAAATGAATTGAATTAAAAACATACACAGATGTATAATGCAATCTACAGCGAAATCAAAATCGTTCAATAAATCATTCAGCATGTTCATAATAATTCATAAAACAAATACAGTTGCAGGAATAAAATACAAAAGAATACTTATATTGAAAAGAATATGGCCCGCAACTAGCTACGTCACTACAACATTCCACCCAACCATAGGCCAATGTGCTCATCAATCTCTCAGCATCACTGCCACCCCCAAGTTGGGCATGATTCCACAAGGGACTAGGGAACAACAAGATTACACATGGCAATACCATACATCCACAGTCAATTCAACACACCATTGGGTTTCCCAGACTGTCCAGCCAAGCCAAAAATAAATTGGGTTTCACAGGCTTCTAAGGAAACAAGATAACAACATAAGGGTTCCTTGCACTTACTCATCCAAGCCAACCTTCACATGGGTTCCCTTCACAACTAAATACCATTGCTGGGCATGAAGGAAAACGTTTGATAACCATTAACAGAAATGGCAGGTGGGGAAAAAAAACCAGGAGAGAAAAATGTTTCAGGGAACGTCCTTGGACTTCACAAAGGTAAAAACAACCTCTATTCACACCCAAAATGTGGGTCTACCTTCTCAGCCACTAAACTCTACACAAATGATCTTCCATCTTGGAGAACAATGAGGAAAACACATAAATTCGTGAGGGAAATGCTTAGCAAATGTAGAACGCATGAGAAAAATGAGAAAACACCCTCTCCAAACCCCCCAAAACACAAATCTCTGCTGTATTTTCACTCAGCCACACGAAAAATGGGTTTTTCTAGCTGCACATACACTCGGCAACCCCAAAATGACTTTCCAGCCATGGAGAAAAATGGGTAAACTGCAAAAACATGGAGAAATACCAACTTACTCATAGGTGACAAAAAGGCCTCCTCAAATCCCAAATTCATGGCCCCTTCCTTCCCATTTGCCCCAGCAACACCCAAAATGCATTCTGGATATGGAGAAGGGAAGGAAACGAAAGTCAAACCATGGAGGAGAGAGCTCAATCTCCTCTTTCTATGTGAGGGAGCCAAAACTCTATGAGGATGGGTGAGAAATGAAATTCATGGGTGCATGATGGCTTGGGCATGCCTTCCCAAGATTTTACTTCCCCCATAAGTCAAAAACACACTTTCCAAAAGTGGATGACCTCCCAAATTGGAATTTGACCTCCATGTCTTTCCCATCCCAAGGAGATAACTTCTTCAACCACTTCTAGATGATTTGGCACAAAAGGACAAAAAGGGTAGCTGACCACTTTATGGGTTTTCCCTTAGACATTTGGATTTTTCCCATAGGATCAAGGTTGAATAATTCCCCCTCCCTATTCCTTGTGAAGTCATGCCCCCATCTCTTTAACGTTGTGGCGCATAGCTAGTTGTGGTATTTTTATTAATTTGCATTTTACATGATGTCTCAAAACACATTGTGCCTAGCTAGCACATAAACCATCGGCATCGATTTTAATCACCGAAACATCAAACACTAAACCCATGGTGGGGCTTTTTCCTTGAGTTCCACACCATGATTTAATACAATATTTACATCATATGCAATTTAATACCATGGGGTCAAAACCGATGTGTTATATTCCCCTCACCCTTCAATTGCATTGTCCTCAATGCCTTACAAAAATTTAAGAATTGCTACATTGGCACCGCCCTTAGTGTTCTGCAAAATTGAACCAAAAATGGATGTGCTAGTCGCATGGAATCTTCCAACTCCCACATAGCCTCTTCAGGACTGCAGTGCTTCCTCTGCACTTTTATTTGTCCAATGGCACGATATGGAACTCTTCCAAGTCCTTGCTTGCATGCATCAGAACACACCACAGGATCTTTTTCTAGTCTTGGAGAATCCTTCTGCTCAACTTGGAACATTTCCATTGTCTTTGGCAATTGGCAATACCTCTGCTCAATCCCCAAGCAATGAGTCAATTCCCATGTCAGTACTTACAATATTTTCCAAAATCATAGATGAATTACATGCACATGTATATTGACATAAAACCATAAAAAAAGTTGGAAAGTGAACAAAATACTCATCTGCATAAGTATCTTCTTTTGGTTCCACAGGTATCTAACTTGGCTTTATACAACCATGGAACTCACAACCCTACCCCACCCCACACCCGAGTGTGCATTAAAGGGTAGCCAAATTTTATGTAAGCCTCAGATCACCTAAAAATACCTCTCAACTGAGGTCTGACAGCTCTGTTCTTGAGCCCAACACCTCTTCGGGTGCTTCAATAGCAGTTCTGTTCAAGAGCCTGCACCTCCTCTAGGTGCTTACCAAGCTTAGGTGCTTCCTTTTCGATCACCACAATGAATTTAATTCATATGTCAAATTCATTCCTATAGGATGCAATCTATAACAATATTTTCAAAACCATGGCTACATGATATGCTCATGTATATTTAATGAAATTCAATGACAACAAAATTTTGATAAGTAACCAAATACCTATCTGTATAACATCTCCCAACCGAGATCTGGTCAACCCCACTTCAGAGCCTAACACCTCCTTAGGTACTCAATGGTAGCTCTAGTTTATAGGCCTAGTACCTCTTCTAGTGCTCACCAATGCTCAGACACTTCCTTTCCAGGTGCCATAACAGATTAATTCACATGTCAGATTCATTTTCACAGGATTTATTTCTTAACAAGATTTTTAAAAATCTTATTTGAATCATTATGCACATGTCTAATTACATAAATTCAACCAGGATTTTCCAAGTAATCCAATATTTATATGTATAAAATCTCTCAACCAAGTTCCGATCAGCCCCACTTCAGAGCCTAACACCTCCTTGGGTGCTCAAGAACAGCTCTAGCTTAAGGTCCCAGCACCTCCTCCAAGTGCTTACCAATGCTCAGGTGCTTACTTTCCAAACATCATAATACCTAGGTGTTATTATCTTCACAGAGCCCCCACTCCAGTGACATCCCTCTTACGGCATGAATGTGTGCGGAAAGAAGTCTAACCCAATGTCTTACACCCTGGACGTCCCCAGTGACGCATACCAGTGCCTATCTGGCAAAGGGGAGAAGCTATGTACCCAAGAACATCCTTCTAGAGGATCCATGTACTCCTTGTACATGTTTTCATCGTCTCACCTGCATCACATACAAGCATGCAATTCATATGAGATGGCATCATAAAAATAATTTCAATCATAGGATTCAAACCTATCCCAACCGCATCCCTCTGAGAAGATATGTACCCTCGTACATCCTTCCAAGGATCCATGTACACCCAGTACATATTTCCATCATCTCTCCTGCGTTACATAAAAGCATGCAGTTCATATGAGATGGAATCATAAAAATAATTTCAATCATAGGATTCAAACCTATTCTCAATACATCCCTTCGAGAAGCTATGTACACCCAGTACATCCTTCCGAGGAGCCATGTACACCCAGTACATCCTTCCGAGGAGTTATGGATCCCAAAAACATCCTTCCGAGAAGTTATGTACTCCAAGGGCGTACTTCCATCATCTCACTTGCGTTACATAAAAGTATGCAGTTTACATGAGATGTGATCATAGAATTTTAATCATAGATTTTGAAATCTATTTCATGCATACATGATTTTCCAAATATCAAACGATCAATAACATTGATATTCAAATAAAAATCTGAGTTCAAAATTCTGCTTCCTATAGAAAATCATATTTTTGCAACCATGAGGCCATCCTCATATTGTTTGGCTTTTGCAAGTGGGAGCACTCATCCCCTACTTACACATGCTACCCAAAATCTGGACATCCAAGTATAACATGTCATCCTGACACAATTTTAAATCAACCAAAAAATCATAGTTAGCAGCAGGAAACCTCAAACATCAACAATGCAAGATAAGCATATCCATGCTTAGCATGATTCAAAACCATCACAAGAGATCACAGTCTCCCATAATCAACATAAAACCTGCAATATGAAGTTTCAAAACTTGTTACCTTTCATGAGATCCTTCTCATGGCACATGGAAGCTTCCTACCCTGGGTTTCATTGGCACAACCATACTACTCCGCTCAGGTCATTCTACCTGAGTCTTCAGGAATTCCTAATATGTATTACCATACACACAAGGGACATTTCCTCATGGAACTACAAGTTCACATCCAGGCTTCCTCCGCCTATACATAGGCTCCACTTTACCTACAGAATCTTCTTTAGTGAGCTTCCTGCAATACCCTACAACTCCCACAAAAGATATTATATCTGTTAGCTTTCTTGGAGCAGGCCAACTCATCATGGCCTCAATCTTTTCAAGGTCTACAGATATTCCTCTATCTGAGATAATGTGACCCAAATGATGAATTTTATCTTTATAGAAGTCACATTTGCTCAAACCTGCATACAACTTATGCTTCCTGGTCAATTTCAAAGTTAGCCTCAAATATTCCAAATGTTCTTCCTCATTCTCAGAATAAATAAGAATGCCATCAAGGAAAACAAGAACAAACCTGGCTAGATACTTACTGGAAACATTATTCACGAGGCACATAGATGTAGTTAGTGCATTTATGAAACCAAGTGATACCACTACAACCTCATAAGATCTATACCTTGCTCTGAAGGTTGTCCTATGAATATATTCATCCTTGACTCTTTCCTGATGGTCACCAGACCCCAAGTCAAGCTTGGAAAACATGTTTTGATCTGCTCACTTGATCAAAGAGGTCATCAATCCTAGGTAAAGGATACTTGTTCTTCATAATGGCCTTGCTCACTGTCTGAACCAATACACAATCAGAGTGTATCATCTTTCTCTTTCTCAATCCAAACTGGCGCTCCCCACGGGGACACACTCGACCTCACATACTTCTTTTCCCACAACGCTTGCAGTTGCATCTTCATCTCTATCATTTCTGGTGTACTCATCCTGTAGGGTGTCTTGGACACTGGTGCTTTACCTGGAATAAGATCAAAGGTAAAATTAATGTCCCGCTTTGGAGGAAGCCCTAGAACTTTATCAGGAAAAAAATCCCTAAATTCCTGCAACACATGAAATCCCTCCAACCTAGGAGTATCGTTCTTTGTTTCCTCCAAAGCATGAGTTGCATACACTCTGCAACATTTCCCACATAACTTCTTCAGTTGTATTGCTGAAGACTTCCTTCCAGAGATCACTTTTTGGAAATCCTTTCACAACCCTTAGGTTGCCTTCTTCATCCAAGCACTCAAAAGTGTTGTTGTAACAATCAAGATTTTCTCTATGTGCTTCTGACCAATCCATTCCAATGAGTACATCATAGAATCCAAGTGGTAGAACATTCAGATCTGCGCAAGTGACTAATCCATCCATGACCAATGAGAATTTCTTACCACCACACTGACTTTCCTCCTAGTTCCAGTGCCTAGTTGGACTAACCATGATCCTTTATGCTTGACATATTCAAAGTGCACATATAAACAAATCTAGGGGTGATATAGAAGGTTAATCAAAACAGAACAATCTTCCCAGCAATCTCACCCTCAACTTCCACCATAGTTGAGTTATGACCCACCTAGGGTCTTCTAAAACTGCACAAATTGTAGGTAGGATCCCTGCTTCTTGACCCACAAATTTAGCTTCACAAAAATGAAAATATTCCTCTGTCAATGGCCCAATTCTATCCTTGCTCAAAGCATCCATCCTATGCTTCACAACCTACATAGATACACCATCTAAAGGTGCTTAAATATCATATTTATATGGTGTCTCTTTATTCATAACAGAATGATGTTCTGCATTATAGAAATGTCCTCATACATTTCTTTTCTTCCTTTATCTTTTTATCATCCCTAACCGGCTGTTAGGGGAACAATGGGGGTCAAGGGGGTTTTCCCCCTTGTGAAAAATCACCAAAAAAATTTCGACATATCGGCTCCATTTTCCTTTTCCATCCGACGTGTCAGTGAAATTTCCCAATTTTTCCCGATACGCGTCGGAAAACTTCACCCAATTCCTTCCAACGTCTCCATCTACTACGTTGAAAACAATTTCAACTTTCACCCGCTGCGTCGAAAACAAATTCCACTTTCATCCATCGCATTGAAAAAGTTTTCAACTTTCATCTGCCACGTCGAAAAAGTTTCAGACTTTCACCTGCTACTGCCGTAGCGGAAAAATTTCCAACTTTCTTCCGATTGGCAACTTGCCAAAACTGTCGTCGTTACGGAAAAATTTTGAAGTTTCTTCCGGTTGATAAAATGGCCAAGCCTTCTACCACGTTGAAAAAATTCCTACTTTCCACCTGACGCATTGCAACTGAAACTCCCAAAGTTTTTTGATGTGCGTCGGTGGAACTCAGTTGACTATTGGCAAAATTATTTGATTTCTGCTGATTTCAATACTTAAATTTTTTTTCTTTTCTTCCCATCAGCTTGACTCAGCCGACACTCATCAGATCAATTCTCAACTTCCACTTATCGTTGCATCTCCAATCTCAACTTCCACCCACTACGTATCGGCTCTTCTTCAGATAACTTCAGCCGACATGTGTCATCTTGACTTCACCTAATCGAGCCGACACAGACTTAAAACACTTAGAATTTTTTTTTTGAAGATTTCTTCCTCTTCCTTCTTGTCGGCCCCTTTTGGACAACGCAACCGACATATCGGCTCGGCTTCTCCCATCATGCCGATACTGTTGCTATGGAATCGTCGGCTCGAATCCACCAACCTAGCCACCACTATCGACTCCTCTTTATCTTTCATAGTTAACAATGTCGTTGCGGCTTCAGTCATCTCAGCCGACAAAGGAGAATTCTCTCCAACACTTAGAAAAAATTGGAATTTTTTTGTTGTTGTTAGTTTCTTGCTGCTGAACATAGGTTGATCCTTCCTGGCCCATTGAGGCCAAAAGCTACTGTGAAAAGCCCATAATTTCCGAAAAATTTAAAACTTTGAAAATACTGATAAACTTCATTAATGCAGTCAACTAATTGTTTTAATTAGTTATATGTTAATGAATTTCATAATCTGAATTATCTACTTGATTTTGTTTATCTTATAGAATAATTCTTTTTTAGTTTACTGACTTGTTTTTTTCTTTGCGACCACAAGGTTGAACTGTTTTGGTATTCTGGGCTTACTTAGCTTTTGAGCTAACGCAGAAATTTTACCCGCTCTTACAGATTTACAGGTAAGAAAGATCCGGTGCTACTTGTCAATAATCATTACGCATACAGATATAAGTTCGTCGCAAAAATAATAGCTCAGTAAAAGAATATAAATGCTATTCAATTTCAAATGCTTTATGAGGTAAAACCATTAAATCGTCATTATTTTTAAGACGCTATGGAAACGAGATTTAGTCCTATCAGTATTGGCGACAGCTGCTATCTTTCTAGTAGAAGTAATTTATAGTTCTTATTGCGTACTAAACTCTTCGATGTTTATCATAGTCGTCATGTGTATAATTGCCTTAAATCTTTCTTTGTATGCAGATTAAGAATGGCAGGGTTATTACGTTAAGAGTCTAACTTAAAATGTGAACATATATATTTTACGTCATGCTAGATTTGATTACCCCATGGAATATGAAAGTAATGCGCAAGAAAAAAAAAAGAGTTTTTATACCTGTATTCTAACTTCCAAAGCTTTGACAGTTTGAATGGTTTATCTCTTCGTTATATACTGCTTCCCATTAGACTAAGTTAGTATGAAGGAACTAAGTTCTTCTACACATAACTTAAGCGTAAAAAATTGCCCAGTTATGGTGATTACTCGTCAAAGGTTACCTATTGTCAAGCCTGATAGTTACTATAATGCTTAACACTTTTGTTTACAAACTTAATGGTTTATACAACAATTACTCCAATGCATAACTAGAGCTATTCTCACAAGATGGATATCTTATCGTGAATAGGTTTTATACATTTCCTTTCATAGTTATAAAAAGGGCATATCCTTAATGGATTATAACCATTGAAAGAATGCATATCATATTAGTTTTAAGGCATAACTTTGATGTTGATGAATCTTTTGTTAAAAGATAAGTGGCTTAACCCTTGTCATCATTATTATAGTTTGTTGTAAGGCTACTTTGCAAAGCATAGAGAAAAGGGTTATGAAATGGAGCATGCCATAATGAAACTATGGTTTAACCTTGATTTGAGCTTTATAAACTTTTATCATATGCCTCCTTTATATGTATAAAGTACTAGGTTGTGCAATGGTATAGATCCACGCTATGATAAAATCCTACCCTTCGTTCTAAGGTTTCTTTGGTTTAATTTTTACAACGTGAAGGCTGGTTGACATTCGGTACTAACGAACCTTGTAGAATCTTCACCTATCGCATGATTTGGATGAGAAATCATTTGGATGACTGCTCGCTGGAACTATACATTTTTTACCCACTGCATGCAAATAATTAGTTTGTCAACGTGGACTCATTGTAGCCAAGTGTTTGGAGGTTAAAAGGGCAGTCTCGAACCCTAGCTTTGACATTCCCTCCAGCCACTCTGCTACTATGCTCTTGTCTGCACCATCACTTGCACTTGTTGCCGGTAGTCTTGCTACTTACTGCTCCAACTCGTGACCTCACCCTGAACACTCAATAGAGAGGTGCTGTCAAAAAAATGTTTGTTGCTTGGGTATAGGTTAGTGGTTCTTTCTCCAGGGTTTCACCATCATGGCTAGCTTAATCAAGCATCTTTCAACTGTAAAAAGACTCCTTCCTCTTTGGCTTGGTAGTGACAGTCGAAGTCTTGCTTTCCTGAGTTGTTGGGCATAGGGTTTGTAGCATATTGTATTTTTGTTTGAAGAACGGTTGCGGCCCAAGCGTTTACACTTGCTTGGCTAGTTGCTTCAACTCTCCGTCGCCATTGGTAGATACCATGTTAGTAATCCCCAACTTCCCTGTGGCAGATGAAGGTTTGGCTCCTCCTCGCGTTGGTAGTTGTACTGTTGTTTGTGAGCGTCGTTACATTTCACTGAGAAATTAAGGTGAGAACTATTATTATCAATTCGTTATCATTGCATATTTATTTCGATATAAGATTGTTTATGTTAAAGCAGGGTATTAACGGTATTCCTTTTGATGCTACACAGGTGTCGACCTGTCCTCTTTTGCGTGATTGGTGCAAAGCTGTAACAACTGCGGCTCACGGGTAAGCCTTGGATATCCATGGTTATTCTTCCTTGTCCGGTCCTTTATGGAACCTTTGCTGGTTGGTCACCGTGGCCTGCAAAACCCTCGTGGTTTTGATTTACCTGGGTTGCTTGACTCACTGTTTTTAGTTGATGTTAAAACCCTTGCTTTATGCGGGGTTTCCGGCTTAGGCTGTGATTGTAAATTTTGCATTTCGTTCTAGTTACTGTGTATATATATGTAAATGAAAGAAAGGTTGTTAAGCCATACTCTGTGAATTTTGTTTGAAGCCGAGAGGCATTAGAAGAGCTTATACTCTTTGATTTTACATCACGGTTGTATATTTTGAGATAGTAGGGTTTTACCCTAACTTGGCGATATGAAGAAAATATATTTACCTTTCTTTAAATTTATCTTTTATTTACAATGAAATACTGCAGGGATAATTTTAGGGGCGAATTTTAGCCCAGTGGGCTATTTTTCCATGTTTTTCTCCCCAAATAGATTCGCCATTTTGCATTTTTTGAAGCCCTGTTTCACCCAATTTTGATGGGGTAAAAAAATTTCACCCTAAAAATTGCCAAATTATTATATAAACAATATAAAATCCTTGGAAATTAAAATATGTTTTGAAAAATATCGCCAATCATTTTATAGTTGGCGTTTTAAGAATTGGTAATATTCGCTAACATTTATACACTTTTAAATAAGTATGGTTCCTTAAAATCATCCCTGAAATACTGTAAATTATTTTGGTTATTACTTATATTGCTTAACTGATTATTTAAGCTCTGTAATTCGAGCATGTCTATGTTTTGTAAAATTTCACTTCTGCAAGTTATTTGTATTTAAGTTTACTCTGTAAATTATTTAGGATAACTGTTTATGGTTCTTATATTGTTCTGCTTTGATTTACTTTATTCTAAATAAATTTTAAATATTGTTTTATAACTGTTATCTTTCAGAATATAAGAATTTCATGTTTTTATAGTCGTACTTATGTAACTGTTAGTTACATCTTTTAAAGTACAGAATTCATTTTTTTACTTGTTTATTTATTATAATGAAATAAGAATATTATCTTACCTATAAGTAATATTGCTCCTATAATTATATATGTTTCTTTATATTTAGTTTATTTATAGGTGTATAGAGAGATAGTATTCTATTGTTTATTTCTTATGTTACCTATTTATATTACAATAATAATGTTTATAAATTAAAAGAATAAAAAACTATATATATATTCTTCCGTACGAACTGTATTGTAGTGTTTGCTTTAAATTATAAAAGAAACAAGTTAGTAGCTGTATAACTTGTTTAAGTTTAATTCGATAAAAATGCATTAATTAATTTCATTACCATCCATAAATAAATTCTGAAACCAACAAGTTTATCTGTAGAATTAAATCAATATTTTGGCTATTCATACTCACAGTTTAGTTGCTATACATACAGTAGTTAATTATCCTAAGGTGGAAGAAATAAACTGTAAAGTTAAAAGCATTTTTATTTAGTCTAACCCTACTCTATTTTAACTAATATATCCTTTTCTTTTGGTTTCAAAAATAAGTAATAAGATTACAGAAATGGATGTTGTATAGAGAACTATTTATATACCAAAACATATTACTGTTAATACAATGATATAGCTTCTTTTCCCTTACTAATAATCTGACATTTACAGTCTAGGCCTAACCCTACTCTATGTACGGTAAGTAATTCTTATGATAATAGATAAAAGAAAACATTCTATTATTCAAGCTAACTTCTTATTCTATATTTACATCATACTATCTTCATTTAAATACACCACCTGTGCTAGAGTATGATCTGGATTACTCCAGATGGGGAAAAACACAGGTAGGGTTTGTTTCTCATTAAGAATAATTCCATTACTAAACCAATCAAGATATTCTAACATCTAAGTTTTACATCATAAACTGTAAATGCATCATTCAATCACACGCAGATAATAACACATAAATTAATAGATAGCAAAACCTGTTCTTAAAGCTTGGTCAACAACAGCAACGGGAGGCCGTTCCTCCCTACCAACTCCTGGAGAGCGCTTAAACAACGACTCCTCAGGACCCCTGAGCTTGCTCTGGTCTCCCTGGCTAGAACTAGGTGTAGCAAATAATCAAGTACTAGTCCTGAGACTCAATACCAGTCCTTAACTTGTCAGTCAAATCTCTCAGCTAACCAGCTGTATCAGACCAAGTTACTGCAGTTTTATCTCTCAAAACACCTTCCTTACAGTTTCCCTTTTTCCCCAATGAATTCCTTGAAGTGCATTCCTCCTGAATGATTCTTCTCCTGGAAAATATCTGAGCAGCCTCAACTCTCTACATTGGGTACTTTTAAAAGATTTCCTAGGTATTTTTGGGTTAGTTGTCATTAATTAAGCCACCTGCTCTGATCCCACTTTCTTGGGGGATCATGACCCCAAATGTAGGGAAGTTGCCACCTGCAACATAGGAAGTGTTTGAGGATGCTGCCACTTGTCTTTTGCTCTCCACCTAGTTCCTTCCACCAGTTTGACCAGTAACACTCTTATTAACAGCTCTCCCAAGCTGTTGTCTCCACTTTTTATTTATTAAAAATAAAATATTCAGAATTACATTCCACATCTTTTGACTCTGCAGAGTCATTAGTTCCTACTTAGCATTAAATTTAACATAATGTCTTAGGAATCAAATTAAAATAAATAACATTATTTTACAAAATTGGGGTATGTGACAGCTACAACACAACTCTTATACAACACTGCCATGTCCCCACCCCTCATACTGACGATGGAGAGGACACAACCAACACACACTTGTTGTCAAATAGGAAATCCATCCCAATAATATCAACATAAAAATGCATTGAATTAAAAACGTACACAGATGTATAATGCAATATACAACAGAAGCAAAATCATTCATTCAAGCATTCAGCATGTTCATAATAATTCATAAAACAAATACAGTTGCAGGAATAAAATACAAAAGAATACTTATCTTGAAAATAAGTTGGCTCGCAACTAGCTACGTCACTGCAATGTTCCACCCAACCATAGGCCAGTGTGCTCATCAACCCTTCAATGTCACTGCCACCCCCAAGCTGGTCATGATTCCACAAGGAACTAGGGAACAACAGGCTTACACATGGAAATACCATACATCCACAGTCAAGCCAACACACCGTTGGGTTTCACAGACTGTCCAGCCAAGCCAATAATAAATTGGGTTCCACAAGCTGCTAAGGCAACAAGATAACAACATAAGGGTTCCTTTCACTTACTCATCCAAGCTAACCTTCACATGGGTTCCCTTCACAGCAAAATATCATTGCTGGGAATGAAGGAAAACGTTTGACAACCATAAACAGAAATGGCAGGTGGGGAAAAACAACCCAAGAGAGAAAAACATTTCAAGGAACGTCCTTGGACTTCACAGAGGTAAAAACAACCTCTATTAACACCCAAAACGTGGATCTACCTTCACAGCCACTAAACTCTACACAAATGATCTTCCATCTTGGAGAACAATGAGGAAAACACAGAAATTCGTGAGGGAAACGCTTAGCAAATGTAGATCGCGTGAGAAATGAGAAAACACCCTCTCCAAACCCCCCAAAACACAAATCTCTACTGCGTTTTCACTCAGCCACGCCAAAAACAGGTTTTTCCAGCTGCACATACACTTGGCAACACCAAAAACAGGTTTTTCCAGCTACAAATACACTTGGCAACCCCAAAAATGACTTACCTGCCATGGAGAAAAATGGGTAAACTACAGAAATGTGGAGGAGAACTCCCAGCTTACTCACAGGGGAAAAAACGGCCTCCTCAAACCCCAAATTCATGGGCCCTTCCTTCCCATTTGCCCCAGCAACACCCAAAATGCATTCTGGATATGGAGAAGAGAAGGAAATGACAACCAAACTGTGGAGGAGAGAGCTCAGTCTCCTCCTGCTATGTGAGGGAACCAAAACTCTATGAGGATCGGTGAGAAATGAAATTCATGGGTGCATAATGGCTTGGGAAGTCTCCTCCTGTTGTGTGAGGGAGCCAAAACTCTATGAGGATGGGTGAGAAATGAAAATCATGGGTGCATAATGGCTTGGGCATGCCTTCCCAAGATTTTACTTTCCCCACAAGTCAAAAACACACTTTCCAAAAATGGTCGGACCTCCCAAATTCGAATTTGACCTCCATGCCTTTCCCATCCCAAGGCGATAACTTCTTCAACCACTTCTAGATGACTGGGCACAAAAGGACAAAAAGGGTAGTTGACCACTTTATGGTTTTTCCCTTAGACATTTGGCTTTTTCCCATAGGCTCAAGGTTGAATAATTCCCCTTCCCTATTCCTTGTGAAATCATGCCCCCATCTCTTTAAAGTTGTGGCGCATAGCTAGTTGTGGTATTTTTATTAATTTGCATTTTACATGATGTCTCAAAACACATTGTGCCTGGATAGCACATAAACCATCGGCAACGATTTTAATCTCCGAAACATCAAACACCAAACCCATGGTGGGGCCTCTTCCTTGAGCTCCACACCACGATTTAATACAATATTTACATCATATGCAATTTAATACCATGGGGTCAAAATCGGGGTGTTACACATACACCCCTGGAAATTCACTAGTTCAAGAAGTTGACACGGTTCTCTGAAACCGAGATCAGATTCTTCACATTTTGTAGGAAAATATTCACATGGCAAGAAACAGAATGAAACAACAAGCTGGTCAACATCGTTCTGAGTGCACTTTTCAAGTCGGTGATATGCTTTTTCTTCATCTACAACCTTACAATCAATCCTCCCTAAAATTAAAAGAGCATCATAAGCTGGCTCCAAAGTTCTATGGGCCATATAACGTTCTTCAGAAGATTGGGTCCATTGCTTATAAATTGGAACTTCCTCATTTTTCTCACATTCACCCAATATTTCATGTCTCTTGTTTTAAGAAAGTTATTGGCACAAACTATTTTACCAAAACTAGATAATCAAGGATCCATAATTTTAGAGTCAGAGGCCATCCTCAATAGGCGCACTCGTCATCTTCACTCTCGATCCATCATAGAGGTATTAATTTAGTGGCACGGCATACAACCAGAGAATGCTACATGCGAACCACTCCTTCAGATTCAACAACAATTTCCACATCTAAATATTTGAGGACAAATATTTTCTAAGAGAGAGGAGATGTTAGGAACCCATGTCAACCCTTCTCTTTACTTCGTTTGTTTGTTTTTTTTTTTTTTGTAACTAGGGGAATCGACAACTGGGGATGGGCTAGTACTCACGTGACATGGGGTCCAGGGATCCAATCCTGCTACCACTATACCCCTAGGTGCATCCACAGGGCCCGAACGATGGCACACAGGTAAATTTGTCGGAGATTTGAACACGAGACCTTCCATTTACAACCAATTTCAACAATTCCACTTTACCACTTGCTCTGCCCCCCACGGGCACTTCGTTAGTATATTGTTATTGGACTCATATGCTTTGTAATTCATCCCGTGAGTATATTGTATTATCCCACATTCATAGGGAGTAATATTTGTTTAGATTAGACTTAGTCTATAAGTACGTGTTGAGGCCAATGAAGGCATCCACGAGTTATTTGTATTGATCTTTCTCAAAGGAGGTTTCCCCCTCGAAGTGGCATGCAATCAATAAATTCCTTATGTATTCTGATATTTTTGTTATATTGTTCATTTTCATTATTTGTTGTCGTAGGTTTTCTCACATTTGTTGATAGATGGAATGATAGAATTAGTGGCAATTCTAAAATCATTTCATGTGCTTCTATGAGTGCAAGGAAAATAATTGCATGAAGAAGGTAGTCCTATTGGATGGCCACCAGATTCTTTGTTGGAAGGACAGGTTGCATCAATATAGGGAGAGGTTGTGTGGACACAAATATATTTCATAACAATGTTGGGGTGCATCGAATTCATGAACATAAATGAATTGTGTACATTGCAGTGATTACTGGGAAAGGTTTCCCTGTACTACTAAGGGATTGTTAAGCAATGAAAGGAGTGTAATTATGCAACCCTGAGAATTTAAAGTTTCAATTTTATTATAAAATTAAATGTAATTTAATTGCATTAATGGTATTAACAGCTGACAACAATTGAATTAATATGTTTTGTAATTCTAGAATCACTTCAGGAATGTGGTAAATTCTATAATGAAATATTTT
Organism: Pseudotsuga menziesii; assembly: GCA_001517045.1. Lineage (NCBI taxonomy): Eukaryota > Viridiplantae > Streptophyta > Pinopsida > Pinales > Pinaceae > Pseudotsuga > Pseudotsuga menziesii. Next base: position 869,243 of record LPNX010328143.1, on the reverse strand, counting down.
ATGCACATGTGTTAATGGTTTGGCTGATATGAATCCTAGTAGAGAATATGTATAGCAGGTGAATGCCCCTAGGAAGAGCGGTTTGTGCAATTCATGAAGGGCATCACATTGCCAATTGTTGAAGCCAAGAAATATGAGCAAGAAACTCATGATTGTGAGAACGTGTTGCAGGAAGTCATCGCTATGGCCTGCAAAATCCAAACTCCATAAGAAGAATCTCGTGCTTGAGATGGGTTTCAGGGTGAAACACCATTGAGAATTCTGATAATGTCTCATCTGAACTACGTGTTGATAAATAATGCAGGTGGGATGATAAAATTATTCCATTGGGGCATGTTTTAGCCACTGGAGCTTAAATGAAAAAGGAATTGGGGTAACAAACCCGAGGAACTACTATGTCAGTGAAGGGATCCCAAGGAACTGTTAACTTAGAGAAGGGATCCCCATTCCTCGAAAAAGGAAAAAGAAAAGACATCTACAGACATATAAGTATGTCATAACCCTTGTTAGAAAAATACATATGTTTTAATATACATAACATGTTTTTATTTCTAAGACTGCTTAAGTTGTGATTACGGTATACATGGCACACTCTAGAAATGAGTGCACGCCTTTCTGGCATGGTGTTGTGTTATGGATGTCGACATTGACTACACCCTAATGGGATGGACGCCATTTTGGTGTGGTGTTGTGTTATGGTTGCCGACAATGACTTCAACCTAAGGGGATGGACGTGTTCTTGGCGTTTCATTACCGAAGAATGAATTTTTTATAAAGATATGTTTACAGTTTTATATCAACAATGTTTATGAGTTGGACTATCCCTTGTGTTGTCAGGTAATGAACAGGAAAAGTAGTGCTGCAAACTAAAGAAGAGAGTCTATTTTATTGGGAATGACCCCATGTTTGAGAAATGATTCCATGACAAGATGAGCTATGCATGTGAGGCATGTGTTGGATGAGGAAGCCGCGAACACAAGGGAAATCCTAGGCGTGGCTTGTCCCAAGTGAAATGTTGGTTCCTAGGGAGGGTAATTCGATCTAAGAATTCCCTTTATTTCCTGGTATGGAAATGATTATGGTGTGCTTGTTAACCCAGTTGTGGAACTGGTTTCACACCCTAATTTCCTGGTATGGCAATGGTTATGGTGTAGTTTCCTTCTATTGGTTTGTTGACCCAGACGACAGTGTTGTCTTGGAAATGGAGAGGGTAAACCTACTATGGGGATGGTTTAACACCATAAATTCTTGGTAAACCATGTCAGAGTGTTGGTTGGGCATTGGATTTTCAGGTGCAACCAGCGTGTTGGCCTAACATTTGTTATGATACCCATAGGTGATCCAAGGCTTGTAAAGGGAAGCATGACACCTATGGAACAGGCTGAAGACACTCATACAGATAAGTATTTGGTTTCATGTACTTTCTTATTTAGTTTGATGTATAATTTCATGTGTATATGTTAATCCTTAAGAGGATAAGTTTTATGACATCCAAGTTGATACACTATTGTATCTTCATTGAAACACCCTAGATAATGTTGGAAGTAAGAACCTTGAAGGCATCCTAAGGATCCATTTGGTCATGTGATTGCCATGGAAATATCAACATGAAAAGCAATGGAAATGGTGTTAGTGGAATTGGGATGGTCCTATCATTTAAGGTTCTATAGGAAAACCATGGGAGGTGCCCTATTTGTAGAGCCTTGGATGGACCTTAGACATTAAATGCCATCGCCAATTTAGGAATGACCGATTCAAGCATTCACACTTGAAGTGAAAGATCCCATGGAGCTTCGAACCATAATGTTGGGGCTCTGGATTTGAACAATATTAAGAGGGGAAAACTATTACGTTTCTCTTTCCTTCTTAATTGATGCATTCTAAAGACATAAAAATTGTTGAATGCATGTTACAGTTGAAAGTTGATTGTGTTTATTTTTGCTTGAATTAAGTTGTGAATGTTGAATTAGTTAAATTCCTTTGAAAGGATGAAGATGAATGAATTTATTTGTATATTGGGACAAGCATGAAATGTGTGAAATGTTTTTTGATAAAGCGTGAACCTTCTGAGTCAATTCAACAAGTAATTGAGTGATTTTAATGCTTATGTTATGCTTGTCCTAACAAGATTAGTGATGATGAATTTCACAAGTGATTACTAAACAAGTTGGTTGCAACTATTATAAAAGGAAAATGTTGTTGGAAAGTAGAGTGTGGGAAGTTGTACACATTAACAATGGAAGCTGACCAAAAGATATTTAATTTGGATTGAAAATTGCTTCAAACCATTTCCAAGACCCAAGAAAATATTGGGGAGATGCTTAAGCTACAAAAGCAGCAAAATGAGATGAGCCATAAATTTTTGTAGGACTCTATTAGTCTGCAAAATGAGGTAAAAGGTATCTTGGAAGATATCAAAAATGTAAAGCATAGTAGGTTGATGAAGAGGATTTCACCCGGTCAGTCTACCAAGAAACTCCCAAGGCTGGAAGGCTCAAAGTAAATTGAGCATGAAAAGTGGAAGCATACCCTAAAATGTTGGAAATGTGGAGGAAATAATGTCCTCATGACTGTCCAACAAGGAGAAACCATAAAGTTTTCATACTTGTGTATCAGCTGGAAATTAAAGAAAAGGAAGGACTTTCTGCAACAAAATATCCTCATGTGGAGATGGAATGTTAGATCCAGCTGGAGCAGCATGTGAATACCAAAGGACTTTATCATTGAAATCCAAGTTAACGAATATAATGCAGGAAAGACCTGTACATTTTAGTAAATTTTGATATGTGTAAATATCTATAAGTGTTGGAACACCGAATATGGTGTTATTTTAAGGGGGTGGGATTGTAATGTCCCTATTTTGATCCCTATTGTATATATTGGCTTATTGTATAAACGATGTAAATGTATTAGCATGGAATCCTAATGAGGATCTCAAGGCCAAGGCCTCATTAGTGAATGACCCATTTAAAAGGAAAGTAAGTTAGGTTTGATGGACCATGTGCTAGTTGTTAGTTTTTCTTAAGATCTGATTAGATTATCTAAGATATTTATTTGAAAGAATAACAAGTACAACAAAATGCATAAGATATAAAAGATACACAAGACGCAAATATTTTCATCAAGGAAATCATAAAGGAAAAACCCCGCAAACTTCTTCAGAATAGTAAGATGATAAAAACCAGTAATAATAAATGTTCAGCAACTATCTTTCTCTCCTCCTATGACTGTCTCCCTCTCTCATGCAACTTAAAGAGTGTCTGTCATATGTATAAATGATGGAGATCACTTCCCTATTTATACCCTTTCAAGCCACCGACCAAATATAACATTAGAGCCTACATGTCATCTCACATGGGGCCCACTTCTCCTAGAGAGACTACAAGTACATATTACATGATGTTACATTGGAGACTATTTCCCTGACTTACAATGGAGGTTGTACCTCAAGGTATAGACACAATTTAGACATCCTATAAAGGGATAACACACATCCCCAGTGGGGGTAAAACAACATACAATGATAATATACATCAGAATATCTTCCTAAGTTACAAATACATCAACACTCCCTCTTAACTAGGAAGGTATTCTCTCTCTACACAATCATAAACACATTTGGTTAGGTCTTCATTACATCATCATCATCACGGAGTCATAGAGTCTTCATCATAGCTGCTGCCATCATCTTCTTATAATTTGATCATCGTACCATACTATCTGTCATCAGAATTTTCTACAGTGCCAACCCTTTTTCATGTTAGATGTAGGCCTAGACTCCATGTGGGTCTTCAAATCATCAAGTAGGTATAGCTCAAGACATATTGCCTTGCAAAACCTGAAGGATCTCCTAGGACTGATTATATGCCTTTGCAAAATCTGAAGGAGAATCCCAGGACTAATTACATGCCTCTACAACACCTGAAAGATCTCCCAGGACTGATTATATGACTCTACAAAACCTAAAGGAGCATCACAGGACTGATTATATTCCTCTGTAAAACTTGCATACCCTACTGTTACCTCATCATCTTCAGATCATCTCATCGTCACACGGAGCATAAGCCAGATGCACATAACACCGCACTTACATCCACCGGCATGGGAGGACCAACCTACCACCATCCGGAAAAGGCTTAGTAATTACAACGACAACCATGGGAGGACTAACCTACCACCATGTCGAAAAATCTTCAGCAATTACACATTAGAGGAAATTTCAATTTAAAATGGGCCTTCAAAAAATAATACAAATTCCATGTCATCATGTATTAGCCAATCAAAATGCTTTAAAATTAAAAAAGGGAGCACCTCTTAAACAATTTTTTAATATAAATTTGGGGATAGGTATCATAAAAAAAAACTACTTTTTTTGTTCGTATTTTGATTAGGGAATCTTGTTGGATGCGGAATTAGGGAATCTCTCCTTGTGTTTTTACTCAAATTTTGATTAGGGAATCTTGTTGGATGCGGAATTAAATTCCACATCCAACGAGTATGCACTCGGCATACTTTTGATGGGCCCCTCTACCCCAAAAACAATAAATACTTGAAAAATGTGATGATGACATCATCATCACATTTTTTCAGGTATTTCTTGTTTTTGGGGTAGCAGGGCCCGTCAAAAGTATGCCGAGTGCATACTCGTTAGATGTGGAATTTAATTCCACATTCAATGAGCTCTCTTGATGGAAATTTGAGTGAAAACATAGGGAGATATGTCGAAAATACGAACAAAAAAGTAGTTTTTTCTTTTCTTCCTCCAAAACTAATAAATATTATTTTATTATTTTATTAATTTTCCTTAGGAGGCACATTTTGAGTTGAAATTTATTCTAATGTCAATGACCATGGGAGGATTAACCTACCACCATGTTGAAAAATCTCAGCAATTACATCAATGACCATGGGAGGACTAACCTACCACCATGTCGAAAAATCCTATCAATTACATCAATGACCATGGGAGGAATAACCTACCACCATGTCAAAAAATCCTATGTGCACCTGCGTCTTCTGGACTCATCATTTCCCCTTGGAAGGAACCTCGATCTAAAGTACACCAAGCTTCTCTCTGAAGTATTCAAACTTCACTCTGGATAGCGGCTTGGTCAATACATTGCCTATATGCTCGTCTGTCGCAACATACTGGAGCTTCACTACTCCTCGCTGCACCATATCCCTGATATAGCGATACTTGATCTCGATGTGCTTTAAATTGTCACAAAACACAGGGTTCTCAAATAAATTCACACAAATCTAGTTGTCACAATATATACAAGTAGCATCCAACTGGAGATCAAAAAAATCAAACAGTAGCTTCCTCATCCATACTTCCTCACAAATAGTCGAACAAGCTATGAAATACTCCATTGCGGCTATGCTTAGTTCCACACAGGACTGCTTCCTACTAAACTAAGAGATCACACATAATCCCATACTAAAGTAGCACTCCGAAGTGCTCTTCCTATCAATGGAACTTCTTGCCCAATCCGAATTCACATAACACTCCAGGTTGATCTTCTGATTCACATCATACTTGAGCCCATAATCAATTGTACCCTTTAGGTACCTTAGAATATGCTTTGCGGAAATCAGGTGAACATGTCTCCGATCCATTAGGAATCAACTCAATGTGTTCACATAAAAGCATATGCATGGTCTCGTGTTCATCAGCTACATCAATGATTCAATCATCTGATGATATATTGTGGCATAAACTGACTCTGATGAATCATCGCAAAATAGCTTCAAGTTTGATGCCATGGGTGTGGCTATTTCCTTGCAGTCCATCACCCGAACCTATTTAGGATCTCTACTATATAATTCCCTTGACCAAGGAATACTCCATCTATACTCTACCACACCTCCATGCCTGAGAAGTAGTGCATCATCCCTAAGTATTTCATCTCGACCTCAGTAGCAAGTCTCCTTCTTTCATCGACATATAGCAGGAGCATCATTGGTCCTCCTCCTTCAACCTTGAAGCAAAGGTTGGGATCTACTTTACTCTTAGTAAATCCTAGGGCCATCATGTCAAACTTGAGGATCTTCTGTAGTCACTCTCTCTGAAGCGGAGCATCATTCTCCCTTTGTGTTCCATACTCTATGTATCGAAACATTCTGTACTGGAGTGACAAGTAGCTTCCTCTACTACTGATATTCTATGTATCCATCTAGTGTCACTGGATACCAATATCCTCTATCTTGATATTTATTGAAACTTTCTTCTTGCACCCATCTATGAGCTTGTCATCCTCTATAGGATTTCATATTCAACCTTGTAGAAAAGTTTAAGATCTTCATCACTCTAGGCGATCTTCAAGTTCCTCGTGTAACTGTATGTGTTGTACAAGGCCTTCTTTAATTTGCACACATGAGTCTGCATGTCATGTGTCTCAACTCCCAATTTTTTCTCTGCGTACACTTCCTCCTCGACTACACCATTCAAGAATGTTTTCTTGATGTCATCTGGTATATCTTCCATCGCATACATGCATGTGTGGATCTAATGAAGTGTACCTTGTCATTGGTACAAATGTCTCTTCGTAGTCTGTGCCTTCCTTCTGTGAGAATCCTCGTGCTACGAATATTTCCTTGTATCCCAGGATTTTGTCATCTACTACATGCTAGATCTATATGGAAGACACTATGGACTTACCTTCAGGTCTCAACACCACATCCTAGACATCATTCCTCTTGATCAACTGGTACTCTTTGATCATAGTCTCCTTCCCTTTCTTCTTGGCTACTTCTTCATAGATGGAAGGTTGTGCATCAATGATGTCACTCAACAATGTCACATAACTGGAGTGTGTCAGAGGCCTCTTGATTTCTTTGGAAGTCTCGTCATACTATTCTTCATCTTAAATTATTTCTCGTGTCCAAGGTGGTCTTCATCTCTCGAGGTGGATCTACTCTTCTCTTTATATTCTTCTGAAGCTCTTTCTTTCACCATGGTGTCTCTAACCCGAGAAGCTCTAGGTTCCTTTTATGAACTGTCATTACTTGTTCTTCGAAATGATCTACAAGTCAATTTCAGTTACATGATTAGAAACATCTCATAATTTCCAAAACATATTAATAGTGACAAATATATGTCACATAGCCATGCAACTATTTTACCCAATGCTACAACATTCATTCATATCCCGTACACATAGAGTAACTTCTAGATGCCTTCTACCACAATGTTATTAAGAGTGTGTACTACTCCTAATATGTCAGCAAAGAGATTTCAATCTAGAAAATGGAATGTTGTACAACATCCTTGAATTCTTACCCATCATGTGCAACTCAGTAGTATAAATACAAATACTCAAACATGTATAACAAATAAACTGAATATAAACAAATGCATGACCAAACAATATCATGAAATGACAATTGAATACTTATATTTATTTGTTTGGTGGGTAGACTCCTTCTTGAGCCTTTAGGTTCATCATTTCTTATCCAAATGTTAGGATGGATAAGAGGTTCTTCATGAGTTGATTCCTTCATATTCATCATTGCTCGAGGGATATTCTTTGAATGGTGAGACCATTTTCTCCCATCTTCTCTTCTCTTATTATGATTCTAGCCTCTTCTTGTGTGCACTCTTCCCAGATTCTGTTGAAGCTAATCAACTTCCTTCTGGCACACATTCCTTGAGTGAATGAACCCCATGATCTTGGGAGGCCATTCAAGGAGGTTATAACAATCTCTTATTCTTCTTTGATTGCTTGTCATAGCATATAACACTTCCTTTTGGTGTATTCAAGTATGACACATGAGGGATGAGATGATCTCTAATATAAACTACAATGATTCTCTTGGCTCTAGACTTAGCATGATCACCCTCGGGATCTTACTACTTCCTTATTGAAATACTGATCCAAGTCATTTTCTTCAAGGATCATAGAGGTCCTATACTTCCATATTCAGAATTTGTCAGCTTCACCAATATTTTCATCAACCTGGGTTTGATTAGTCTTTTTGAAATGAGAACCTCAAATGTAAATAGAAAAGATTTAGATCTTACCGATTTGAGGTGTCCAACCTGGTTTCGAAGCTGGCTGATCTAGGGTTTGTTAGAGAAACCCTAAATTTTCAAACTTGGAATTTCAAACTTCTGATTGGATAGAAATATTGATCTCTTCAAGGCGAGTTGTACAATGTACTCCTTTTTTGAAGACAATGGTGGGAAGCTCTCGGAACAATAAGCCCTAGTTTTCCAATTTCTTCTGCAGACTTGTCTGAAATTGATTATGTTGTATCTCTAGAGTTTCATATCATTATAGTATAAAACTTCTCATTGATATATCCTTATATTTCTTCTTTCCAACCCCATAGGTCAAAGAATAAATGGATTCTCCAAGTGGGACTTATGTTGAGCTTCCCAAGGTGACTATTTTTGGAACTATTCAGCATAGAGGAATTGTATGAACTTCCACGTGTCACTATTGGACATTTTGGGTATGAAAAGTGTACCACATAAACTACAATCTATTTCCTACCTGCAACATCTTGCAAAATTTCATTTGGACCTTTCTAGCCCGAGATATAGCAAACATCCCTAAGTCACTTGTTTATGATTGAATTCTGGAGGAGGCTGGAACCTTGATTTTGAGGAACCATATATCCTAAAGTATAGTGAATATGAGGCTGAAACTTTTACACAAGGTATAGAAAGAATTTATCTTCATCCTCTAAATTTTTTGGATTCTGAGCCTTATCCAATATTTCATTATAGGGAAATTTCTAGAATGACTAAATTCGGTCTTCTAGGGTTTTCAGGCTTGAAACCCTAATTTCCATTAGCTTCCATTGTAGTTGTATTTTGGCTGCACAGTGAATATTCTTTGATTTAGAAACTGCTACCACTAATAGATGTGCCCTAGTGAGGTGATTTATCCTAGCCCTCCTTACTTGATGATCTATGGAGAGAACACCTTCAGCTAGGAATCCCTAGTTCCCGCAGTTGCACAGTGCCTTCTTTCATAGAGGCTCTGATACTATGTTAGTTTTTCTTAAGATCTGATTAGATTATCTAGGATATTTATCTGAAATAATAACAAGTACATCAAAATGCATAAGATATAAAATATACACAAGACACAAATATTTTCATCGGGGAAACCATAAAGGAGAAAACCCTGCAAGCTTCTTCAAAAGAGTAAGATGATCAAAAATAGTAATAAGAAATGTTCAGCAACTAAGTTTCTCTCCTCCTTTGACTATCTCTCTCTCTCTCTCTCTCATGCGACTTAGAGAGTGTGTGTGGTGTGTATAAATGAGGGAGATCTCTTTCCTATTTATACCCTTTCAATTCACTGACCAAATATAAAATTTGAGCCAACATGTCATCTCACATGGGGCCCACTTCTCCTAGAGAGACTACAAGTACATATTACATGATGTTACATTGGGGACTATTTCCCTGACTTACAATGGAGGTTGTACCTCATGGTCTAGACACAATTTAGACATCCCGTAAAGGGGTAACACACATCCCTAGTGGGGGTACAACAACATAAAATGATAATATACATCAGAATATCTTTCGAAGTTACAAATACATCAACACTAGTATGCCATGGAAGATGTAAAAACATGTAAATGTTTATAATATTAATAAAAATGTCCAAATAGGTTGGCTATGGGGGCAATATGAATGTTGGGGGCTATGTTACCCACAAGGGAGATGTGAGGGGTGATGGGATTTCACCCTTTTCTTCCAAGTGTTTCCTTGAGATTCCCTATGCTATAAATGAAATGAACCTAGCTTCATTAAATTCCCTTTAAATGGCATTTAACCATGTTGTGAAATGGCAGCTAAGGAGGAAGCCAAATGTTTAATGAACATGCAGAAAAGGACTCTAGGTGGGCATCATTGATTGTTTCTAATCCCTATGCTTGGAATTTTGATCCATTGCATTGGAAAAGAGAAAAACACATCCTCACTCACCTACTTGTCCATTCCATGCATTCACTCGCACTCATTCCATTCACTCACCCAAACCATTGCAGCCACGTAGGAAGGAAGTTGTGAACCCTATGTGTGAAATGTGTTGTGAATTCCTATGAAATAGGAAATTCGTGGAAGCAATATCTCTACCGGTTCATTCGTATGGACCTTCTATACCTACCCAAAACAGTAATTGAGGGAATGAAACAACCAATGGATTGGGGAGGCAAAGAAGGAAACCTTACTTAGTTGTGTGTGGAGGAGAAGAAGATGCCAAGGTTGGATAAATCCATAGTTTCATGGTTGGGCATATTGGTTTGACCATGGTTTCATTTACATGTCTATTGGATTGATAAATACAACTGAGTGTTGGCTTAGCCTGAGAGTTGGTGTGCAGTTCTATGAGTGAACCTGAGAGGATCCTTAGTGCGTAACATAGCCCAGCTCATGGGTGGTCGAGTGCTGAAAAAATATAGGCCGAGCAGAGACCTATGATTGGGTGGAACATTTCACCCACATATCCAATTTCTTGGGAATATTTCCATTCAAAAATATAAGTATTCCTATGTAAGGATGAATAAAATTGTTAGATAATGGATGGATAATTACTCATGGATGAAGAACAAGAACGATAGCTTGAATTTCTCCTTAAGTTGTTTGTCCTTTGCTTGTGATGAGTTGTATATATATATATATATATATATATATATATATATATATATATATATATGGGTTATTGTGTTTATGTTTGGAATGTACAATCTTATTCATGCATTAATTGCTTATTGCTAGACTGTGACAAATACATCATATTATGCATGGAATGGTGTTGTAGATTAGTTACATTCTCGGCAGTATATGTTTAATAACCTTGCACAAATCCTGGAAATTTCGTGAATGTGTAATAGGGGCAAATAAAGCATGAATTCTTTGATATTATGTCTATGATGAATAGGCGGGATAACTTGAATTATGGATTGGAGTGTTGTTCATTGTTTGGGAAGAATATATATTGGTGTATGGGTATTATCCATGCACGTAATGAATGAATTAGTTCACACATGAAGTTCTTGTAACCAGCCTATGATAAATATGCTAGCTTATGCATGCAATTGCATTAATAGTTTAATGGAATTATTGATTGTTCTTGTTAATGATGTTTGCATAAGTTATGTAAGCTTAATGAAGGTGTAATAAGGAAAAAGGAAGTATGGATCCCTTGTTGTATAAGCAGGCTTTGTGTGTGTGGATCTCCTTGCAGCTTCTTTGTGCGTTGTGGTGTGTATGTTTCATTGTATTTGTGTAAGTTTTAAAGGCATTTAAGGTTTGAGTCTACGTTGTTGGGATTGAATGTCCTTGTGCATTTGAATTGAGATATATTGAAACCACTTATACTATGAAACGGGAACTTTATACTAAGAACGAGAACTCTAGCCATAAAAACGATGATTTTTGCATAAAAAAACACCATAAACACCCTCCAAGTAGAAAAGTGTTGAAACCAATATACATGTTTTTTTTTCGAGGTAAAAAATAGAGCCATGGCCTAAACATCCCATATTGTCGTTTACAAAAACTTTAAAATCAACCCCTAAATTGGAAAATTATTTTTTTCGCCAAGAGATCAATTACAACTTTTTTAAAACTTGCATATTAAACAAAAACAAATATTCCATCAATAATTTCACCACTCTAACCATATAAAATCGAATAAATTATGATGTGATCCATAATGAAATCATATATTAGAGCATACAAAAACAAATTATTCATATAAATATAAATATTAAAAAAATCCTTTAGAGTTTCAATTACAAACATCATACTAATAAAAAAACATCTAAAATGTTCCATGTGAAATTATTCAAATTCATCCATGGATTCTGACACTCCATCTAAATCTATATTTTATGCAGAGAAAGGACTGGATATAATAATAAAAAATTTATAAAAAAAACCCTATCCCCTAAACCCCCCACAACATTACATTAAGCTCATAATTAATCTCAATCCATTTGCAACAAAATCACTTCTAATTCACAATATCAAAACTTAGAGTATGTCTTATTTACAATTTTACTATGTATGCATGTTTATGGATTTTTTGAACTCATATAAGTTACACAAACTTAAACATTATTACAATATTAAATGTTGTTAAACTTTAATATACTCCACACATTCCTTTGAGTCCTCCTAATCATGATCTTTTGCAAATGTATCCCATTCTTCTTCATAAGAAGTCAGGTGAGACATATAATCACATTAAAAAAATTGTATTTGGTACAATAATAATCGACTCTCTCTCTACTTCATTTTTTTATCCAAAAAAACATCCCATATAAGTCTTAGGAAACACGAGTTCTTGTTTCTTTTCTATAAATTTATATCATTTTATAAGGTCCATAACCATTATACTACATGCTTCATTTGATTTCTATATTTGAAGAATTCTTATAGTAAATGGTATGCAAGTAAAACTATTAATTGAAAATGTCTTTGTGGTTTGAAGGTGAGCTATTTTCCCACATAAAATTTACAGTTTTGTTGATTCGAGATGGGATCAGACAAGATAACAATGAATCCATTGCAAGAATTGGATCCAACCAAGGCTACTGATGATCATGAGATAAGAACGTAGCTAGCTTTAGGGATCAAGTCCAAAAATATGGGGGGTGGAAAGAAAAAGAAAGGTCATCTCTCTTTAGCACAATATATTTACCTATGTAATGTTATAGTTATTTGTTGGTATCTCAAATTGTAGCATAAAAAAATACTTAGTATTTTATTTGTTATAGGAACAAAGGATGCTCAAGAAAATTTAGCAGATGACACTAGAAATGGGGTCGCTAGTATGCATACATCCCAAGGTTGATAGAAGGAATCTCACTAGAGTCCAAAGTGAGTTACATGATTCCATTTGAAAGGAAGTTTGTATTTTAATAGTATCATATGTTTGTGACTCGACTCTCAACCCATTTGATAGTCTAGTGTAAAATTAATTGATCTGTTGAATGAAGAGATTTTGTTTTTTATCCCTGCTATGAGATTGTGTTATTAATACTATTGAGACAATGCATAATCACTAATTAGATTAACGAATTAATTATATGTATGTTCATGCATATCATATATCATATATGTTTTCTATATCCATGTAATTTGTATTTGTAGTTTAGTCCTAAGTAGATCCATATCAACATATATGCATGTTAAATTCGACCTCCTAGGGATATTGAGGTGTAAGAAAATTAAGATAAACAAAATTTACATTTCAATAAATTTAATATATATATGAATGCTTGATAAATCCTGGATTAAATGTTGGTGTCAAATTTTAAACTTTTGTGTAAAAATCTAAAATTAAGCCCGCATATATCTATCTAATAACTTTGTATAATTTTTTTGTTGTCACTTACATGACAACACCTGGTGTAGTTAATTTTTTGTTGTCACATAACTACATATGTGATAACATCTTTCCATATTGAGCTGTAAAATACTTGTTTTATTCCGTGTACTTTCTAAGTTAATGGTTATTTCTTATTGTTACCTTCAGAATTTTTTTATTTAATATATTGAATTTAGATTATTAATCGATCATTCACATTTGGCTCCTCAAGGTTGGAGGTTAATTCCCCTCACAAGTTACCTTAGTTTTCATATTTTGTTTTTCAATAATATGTTGAAACTACGATTTTATTTAAATGAACATGCCTAGATTAGTCTTCCTTTGAATCAATTTAGAAAGCCTGAACATAATTTAAGCCTTGTCTTGGTAAGCATTTCTAGTTATGGTTGTAGTAGCTTAATAGTAATTTGGAAAATTCAAATGACATGATTAAGTTCATAGGGAATTTTGAACCTTGCTATTCAACCTTTCATGTGACACTCAAATAGGCTCAAGGAAATAAAACCTTTCACCCTAAGATGAATTCCAAGTTCTCTAAAACATAAAGGAATCTTTATAGGTTCTACTGAGCTATTATTTGTAAAAGTTTAGAAGTGGGTTTTTCTGCACATAATATATATGCAAGATGGAATTTTCTCATGGAAACTTGTATTGTTTCAATTTGAACCAGTCACACATGCTAAGTTGTGCACTAACAATTTTCAAATCAAAATGTTTTGGACCTAACATCTACGCCAACAACTAACAACCTACACCACTGCAATGACAACATAGGGTGCCATATTAGCGTCAACTCATAGCCAAGAGGAACCATGTAAAAGACACATTGGGTGATCAAAATGGATTACGAAATCGACGGACCTGTGCATCATTGAGTGATCAAATCTCACTGAGTCAATGTATTCCCAGACCAACTTCATATCGTGCACTAGAGCAGTGATCATCATATTGCATTGTTCCCAAGGTTTACCCTTTAGAGCTTCCTTGGATGAGCAATCATCATCCTACTCATGTATAAATATCACATTATAAATATTACATTATAAATATTGCATCATAATGCATTTGTAAAACAAAATTTATCATCCTAGAATCTCTTCTCTCATGCGCCAGCACCACTAGCTTCCTCAACCTTCTTCCACAAAGCTAGGAGTACCAAACTTTATTTCACTACTTAATTATTATACTTAATATTGTAGCAAACTTTGTAATGACAAAAGCAATAGTACAAATTTGATCCACAATCTCTCTCTTATCGTTGCACATAGCTTATGGGATGCTTTGGGTTTCTGTTTTGTACTAATCACATTCACAATTAATCAACTAAATATAACTTTCACATTCTCTCTCTGTTCATTGTTATTTTTTGTTGCAATTTGCATGCACAGTTAGTCATTTTGTTCTAATTCTATTTACATTAATATAAGTTGCTGAATTGGGTTAGTTCTCTAGTATTTTTGTTGGAAACCTAATCAGCAAGGATTATGGTTCTGTGTCAATATTTGAAATAATTATTTTCATTTTTAAAAATAAGACCAAGAGTCACTGAGAATCTCAAAGGACCTCTTGGAAGAGTAAATCCAAAGGTAACTTCTATATTATTAATACGGCACTCATTTTAATTAAAATAAAAAAAAGTTGAAGTTATTCCATAGGCTTGACACTGGTATCAAATCCCTGGTTTTAATAACTCTGTGATTTCCTTGAGATTGCTCCAACCTATCCCCTATCATCTTGCAACCTCTACACATTGTCTTAGACTTTTTTTATGTCTCCTCGGGTTCTTCAGACCTGTGTATTGTCTGAATTTCCTCCAGTGTGTTACTTGTTATGAGTGTCACCTCTAGCATATCGACTTACCTTCTATCTATCTCTACGTATTGAAGCATATTTCTATCTCTCCAAAGAAGCATACTGTTATATCCTTGTGTGTGTTGGTCTCTGTCATCTCAGCCTACATATTACCTAGTTCCTTACCTTATTATTATTATCCTCATCAATTCCCACCATCTTTTTTAGGGTTTTGAGAAATGTATTTATTTTTCCTCATGAATGGGATGAGGGTCAGGAATTATTTGGAATTTTAAAAATCCAAAGGAAGAAGATACAAGAGTAACATAACACTCGAAATCCCAGTCGTCCCCTTTTGTGGGAAATGCATTTTATAGATGTGTAATTTGGTCAAATTATGTTGATACAAAGTGTTATGCCTATTGAATAAGGTACAATATTGAAAGAACAAATTACTACAAAAATCAAGTATGTGTAAGACTAAAAAATGGTTAATGGTATGTCCAACATAAGTGCTTATGATTAATCCATTGCCTTTCTTTTATGTGCAGTTGAGAGCTCAAATAGAAGTGGACATAAGTGCTTGCAGTTTTTTGGTAGGTGATGATAGGATATTTTGTCAGAGATATCTACTCCCTTCTCCCTCTTCCCCCTTCTTCCTCCCTCCTCCTCCCTTCCTCTGGCCCTTCCTCCAACAAACTCTCCTATCATCACCTACCAAAAAACTACAATCTGATGCGTTAGTATAATTCATACCATGCACTCATCTCTATTGTATGCATGGATCAGTACATGTATATAATTTCATCAGACTCTGGATTTATAAACCAGCTTCTCTAATTTAATTGGCATTACATAAATATAGGATATTCCACATCGATCATTTGACACTTGGGGGTTATGGTTCACGCTGCTTGGTTCAAATTTGTTAGGGTCAGTAGAATCAGTCTATATAATCTCTGTAGGCCAGGTTAGGTTGCTTGGCAGGTCCATTTGCAAGTAATCATTATTATTCCAGTGATTATTATTTGTGGGAGTTCCATTTCTTTGTTTCCATAGTTATGTTGGTTGAGGGAGGTAGCGGGCATAAAGGTCTCTACATATCTACTAAACATTGCTCTTAATGAACAAATAGATATACTAATTGGATTTTTGGGATAGTTTAGTATTGGCGCTTATGAGATAACCTAACCAGATTTCCTTGTTTTCCATTTTATTGTATTGACATATATCTTAATGAGACAACGGAAAACTATTTGATTGGTCTTGACACTACTGGGAGAGACAAATATAAATCTCATTGGGGCACTAAATGTGAGGTTCTTATTTTGGAAGAATTTCATTTCACGATGTTGCACTATGATAGGCTGGATGGGAGTCATTTTCTTTGAGGTTCATCGCTCTTGTGCTAGCATAGGAACTGTAATACCCCGATGACATCACTTTTATTTTTCATGTTTTGAAAAATTATTATTTTTATTATGTAATGAGTCATAAAACTCAAAGACTGAAATAACATTTGCAAAAACAAACATTTTATTTATTTATTAATAAAGAAAATGACACTTGGAGAACTCAACTACATGAGGGGACACCAACCATGGCACCAAAGAACATGTGTAAGAAAGCTAGACTGATTGATACCAATCAAATCCAATCCAAAACTCAACAACCAGACAAGATCCTAAATCATAGGGATTTAGAGATCTGATTGGAGATTTGATTGGGATGGCATAAGACCTGGGCAAAAGCTATATATATGAGTGCACTGGAATAGCACGGGATGCTGGTGTTGTGCATGGAGAAACTTTGCTATGAATGCATGTGTTGAGTGTTTCTCATGTTTCATAAGTCCATCTCTTAGCTTGTTACAAACTCTGAGAGAGAGTGCCGCATGGAAGCTTTCTTGTTGTAGCTTGTTACAGACTCTGAGAGAGAGTGCCGCGTGGAAGCTTTCTTGTTGTAGCTTGTTATGGACTCTGAGGATTGAGTGCCGTGAGGAAGTTACTTGCTGTTCCGGTGCATGGTTGGTGATCCAGCTCGGGGGTGGAGCGGAGCAAACCGTTGAGTTGCTGCCTCCTATGGTTGGGAGGAGTTGATTCTCCAAGTGTGTTTCCCCTGGATCCAGGTAAGCAGATCTGATTTAGTTCTCATATATTTCGGCTTGACTTATGGTTATTTGCATGATCAATAAAATATCTTGACAGTCAAAACAAACACCTTGTTTCTATTTCTTTGATTAATTAGAAATTTTTTATGTATTGTCCATGGGGATGTTACATATGGTATCAAATCCCACGTTCGAACACTGGACCTCAAGGGCCCTTCACAGGTGTTCCAAATCTATGTTTCGAATCTATGAGATTTGTTTATGAGTCTGTTGTTTGTCACGATAAAGAATTACTGAACTAGACAAACTCTGCACATGATTCCTTGTCTGTCATTTACATTTGTTTGACTATGTTTTAACTCTGTGTGACTGCAATTCACATCTGTATCTCTGCATACGTGTTTAACTACGTCATACACCAGTTTGATTGTGATTTAGGTACACACGATAATAATTATCTGGATTTAGATCTTGTTTTCCCTTGCATATGATCTGAAATGTATGTTTGCTTTTAATGGACTGCGAGATTGATTTCATGGACTGTATGTGATCTGAAATGTTTTATATGTTTGTTTTTATGGACTGCAAGTTAGATCTTGATTACCTTAGCTTGTGATATGAAACATATCCTTAGTATACTTGTTTTTATGGACTGCGAGTATATCAGAATTGCCTAGGATTTGGATCGGAAATATATCCATCCGTTTTTTGTCATACCTGTTGGGAAAGGGATCTGCGATGGTTGTGAGTTATCGAACGAAGGAGAAAGGAGGGCGAGAGCCCAAATTTTTACCTTGGATATGGAATAAGAAGGTATTCCTATGATTTTCTTTAAAATTGCATTTGCGAACTGAATGAACTTTATACGTCCTGGATCGAAGGGAATAAATTTGTGCATGAATTTGTTTACCAAACGTTTGTGATTTGAATGACCTTTTATTGGATCTAAATATATAGTTCGCCTGCAATCTCTAGAAATGGGGATTAATGTTTGAAATTATAGATCCCCTTTGACTGCCTACGATCTACTATAGTTGTGGTTATGGATAAAAGAATTTTCTGCAATGTATGTATACTTACGACTGTAGATAAGAGACTACCTGCGAGTTTTGATGTGGGATCAAGTTGGATAATCCCTGTGTTTTCGTTGCTTGAGGAACTGTATATATATATTGTTGCATGCGTCTCATTTCCTGATGAACTGCACATATTTCCATCTGCGTTTTTATTATGTCTGCGTGAACTAAAACTATTGCTACCTGCGATTATTTTGTTTTATAAATTATACAATGAAGTATCCATGTATGAAGGTTGCAGTTTTCCTTATAATCTGCATGTATGATGCAATCACTGCCGAAATTGGTTTGTATGTGTGCGATTTTTCCATTTTGTATGAATGGATTCCCTCTATGGAAAAAAAAATAGATCTGAATATGGAAAGATATGAAGTAGTGAATATGTTATTTTCCTGGCTGAAAATTGAAGTCTGAATATGAGAAAATCTGAGTTGTGAACATGTCATTTCCTGTTGTGTAAATCATAGATCCGATTATAAACAGATCTGGAGAAGAATCTAAAACTTTCTGCATTTTATACTTATGGTTTAGCTGCCTTTTCGACCCGCCTTTAGATCTGGAGAAAAAACCAAAATCGCCTGCATTATATAACATATGGTTTAGCTGCCCTTCGATCTGATTTTGGATCTGGAGAAAACCGTTTTGATCTGCCTGCAAATTCCTTTTTTTAATGTTAATATCTGAATTAAAATATGACTGTGATTCATATCTAAGGTAATCGCATACCTTTTTTTGAATCATAGAGTGAAGTATATAAATTTGATGCATGTGTTTTGATAATTGGTTTTTAATTGTCTTCCATCTATATTGGATCTGGATTTGATGCCTGCAAATTATTTTTTTCTTAATGTTTGGGTTTGGATGTAAGAATTGATACCCATGATTCTAAATAAGTTTTGGATTTGAATGTATTCCTGGTTTTGTTCGTGATTTGGGAGAATAATTCAGTACCTGCAACTTGATTGTTTATGCCATGATGCTTAGTAAAATGGACAAAATCCTTCACCATTTTTCCAACATATCCGATTTGTTTTAGTTTGAAGATATTGTAAGGTGCATGAATATGTTACTAGTGAAGGAAGGGTTTAGTCTCAATATCTTCATTTTAATAGAAATTAGGTTGTATAGATTTATGGTTAATATTGGTTATAAGAGTTTTATATCATATTTAGTTGAAGAACTATAATCTTGGTGATAAGGGTTTAATTTAAGAACCATATGATAAGAGTTCTATGTTATATCTAGTTGAAGAACTATAATCTTGGTGATAAGGGTTTAATTAAAGAACCATATGATAAGAGTTCTATGTTATATCTAGTTGAAGAACTATAATCTTGGTGATAAGGGTTTAATTTAAGAACCATATGATAAGAGTTCTATGTTATATCTAGTTGAAGAACTATAATCTTGGTGATAAGGGTTTAATAATATAATTAAAGTACCATATTATAAGATCTTTATAATATATTGAGTTGAAGAACTATAATATGGAGATGAGGGTTGTCTTAAATAATATAAGAGAAAACCATAATATGGTGGTAAAGATTGTTTTGAGATCTGATTAATTTGGCTGCATTTGGCTTGATAGAGATCTCATGCACTTTGTCCAAGTTGTTATTTTTTTTCAAGTGAGTATTGAAAACTTTCAAATTCTTCCATGCGATTTGTACTATACATATAGATCTGGAATTTATACCTCATGGCCAGCGATTTGTATAAATCTGGGAATTGATATTTGAATTTTAAAGTTTACGTTCCAACGATTTGAGATCTGAACTTTATATTGCTAAGCGTATATGTTTTTATTTTGTGCCTGCTTTTCCTTTAAAATTATTGGATATGGACAATGTCCTTTTTATTATTGGAACTGAATAGATCTCATGAATTTTTCGGTGACTTCTTTATTTAGAAAACGTTTCAGATCTGCAGATGTATACCTACGTGTGATTCCCTTCCACACTTTTGACTGTCTGTGTTTGTCTTTCTGAAAATGAGTTAACTTTCAATTCTCATTATAAGAGCCTACGATTTCTTTATTTGCGTGGATCTATTCATTCGTTATTTTGGTTTTTTTTTAATGGTTTTGGATACAGCTTTGCTGTTTAAGTGGATTTTGTTTCATGATTTTGAAAAAGTTTCATATGTCGCGCATGTATATTTCCACTAGATTTATATATATAAATATAGTCATGTGAGGAATACAATAAACAATATGGCAGTTTGACAATCGATTTGAATAATTGCTTAATTGTTATAAACTAGGGATTTATAACAAATGATGAGGTAGTTTAGGGAATCGTTTTGAATTATTGCATAAGTTTTATAAAGCATTAATATACCATTTCCAACGTATTGGCTTGAAAGAGATCTGAATTACTCTGCCAACGTTTTCGATTTATTTATGAGCTGGGGATTTGATTTATATTTTCCAGCGTTTCGGTTTGATTGGAGATCTGATTACTTTGGTTGTGTTCGGCTTAATATAGATCTAATCTACTTTGCCAACGTTGTCATTTAATTATGAACTGGGAATTTGATTGCGAATGTTTTGATTTGATTTAAGATCTGTATGTATTTTGTTTTAATCGCAGAGTTTGACTGACAGTACAAACTGTAAGTTTAATACTAAAATTGTGATAGGATCATAGAGTTCGACTGACAGTTGGCAACTTGTTAAAGCATAAGTTAAAGTCGGAACCCTGATATTATCGCCGAGGTTGACTGTCAGTTACTAGAATTCACCGTAAGTTTTAATTTTTGTTTCGTTTTAACCCTTTTTTTGGATATTTATAGTAGAACTCGAATTTTATTTTTAAAGAATCAAAAGTTATGTATTGAATTGATTGGCATGCCTTTTGGGGAGACTGGAAGTTAAAAGCCGCCAAATAACTAAGTATGTAGTGAGCTTACTAATTACTTCTCTTATAATAGATATTAAGACTTGAGATTTGATTGAATCGACATTCCATGATTTTCCTGTTTTCATTTTGGATGGGAAAGAAACCGTGATACCACTCATGATTTCTCATTTGGGTTTTTAGGGTGAAAGAGACCTGCTATACTTTTCATGTTTCTTATCTGCGTTTTAGATGTGAATAGACTTGCTATACTTTTCATTATTTCCGTAAGTGTTTGAGATAGGAAAGATATGTGTGATACATTTCATGATTCTTGAATGCGTTTTGATATGTGAAAGAGGCATGTGATGCATTTCGTGTTCATGCCTGCATTTTTCGTTGTGAAGAAACTTCAGATGCACTTCATATATTTAGAGTCTTCATTTTCATTGTGCAGAAACTTCAGATGAACTTCATATATTTAGAGTTTATATTTTCGTTGTGAAGAAACTTGGGATTCCTTCCATATGTTTTGGTCTTGACTGCTGCGTTTTTGGTGAAATCAGAAAATGAACCATTACATGTCTGTTATGTGCATCAACATTTGATGATTTCCTTTTATGTAGAGGATCCAACATGTATTTATGTTGTAGACCTTCGATCCTTGGCTTTTTTTTCCATTCGTGGATCTTTATAAAAATGTATTGTTATGAAACTAAAGTATTTGAAAGGAAATCGTGATGTATATATTTTCAATATGCGTTGCATTTTGACTTAGGGTCTGACCTTTGCGTGTGCTTTCACTAACCTCTACATTCGCTTTGGAATGCATTTTGATCTGGAAAAATAAACAACCAATCTGAAATTTTATTCGTCCATTGCACTTGATCTGGATAAACCATGGAACTGAGAGCTCCAATAAACGTTATATGGTTTCCCTTTTGTTTTGTCTTAAGTAATAATTCTAGAGATCATCCGATTGTATGGGTTTGATTATATTTGTGTTTTATTAAAATCCTGAGCATGCAAAGTGTGGTTGATGATTTATTGCTGCCTTGGTTAAGATCTAAAGCATGTAAAACAAAATGTTTGATGATTTATTGCTGCCTCGGTTAATATCTGAAGCATGTAAAACGAATTGTTTGATTCTCGTTTAAAAGTTAAGAGTTCCATATGGAGTATAGTTTATATTTGTAGAGATATAAAGGAGAAAAACTGTGCCAACAAAATATATATATATATAAAATGTAATGTGTTGTTTACTATAAATTTTATTTTAACCAAGACCTTTGAAAATTAGGTTATCAATGATTTAAGCGAGTGATACATGTTTAGGAAGTGAATGTTATGTAGATAGCATAGATTTTCAATCTTTAATTGAATGTTTTATTATTATTGAAAATATTAGTAGTTGGGTATATTACATTGTAATTGATAGTGAAAGGGTAGTATTGAATTCGTACGTGTTTAATGGTCATCGTGAATAGGACACAAGGATTTTGTTACAATGGATGAATCTATATTTTATTGAATATCATTGACATTTTAAAATGGAGGATGATCTTTGTATTTTATAAATCAAAGGATTCTATTATGGAAGATTAAAAATATTTTAAATTAGGTGACATAAATTCGTCAACACAGTTTCAGTTTACAAGTCCGATTCAAAAGAAATGCATAAATGAACTAGGTATGAGGTTAATAGCAGTTTGACCTAATGAACTCTCATACGAACATGTACGTTCTTTGCTATGTGAAGCATTGACTGTTTGAATGCAAAATTTTGTGTTTATTTTGTGTGTACATAAATAGAAATGCTTAAATAAATGCATGAAGAGTGGAGTTGTGCCTAAAGATAGATAATATGATATTTTTTCTTTTTACCTCCCAATATGTAAGGGTTAAATATGGTAATAACTAGTTAAGTTTTATAGCATGTAATTGGAACAGACATTGTAATAATACTTAATACTTAACTGAGTTGTAGTTGGAACCTATAATGATATGAAGAAGACATAATAAGCATGTTCCTGATATTGGTAAGATGTCGATATCTGCTTGGGGTGATATGTAAAATGTTTAGAATCTTCAAATAATGATTAACATGTCTATCTTCTTGTATGTGGAAGAGGAAAAAGTATGGTTACAAGAAAACATGTATGCATTGAAGCATGGCTTGATTGCACTACCCAAAAAGATTGTCAAAGAGGTACAACAAAACTTAAAAGTTGCCCAAGTTACACGGATTTAAAACAAACTCCAAGAGAGTTCAATGTTGGAGATCACGTATATCTAAAGGTAAAGTCAAAGAAGAGTTCTTTGAGTTTGGGAAGATGTTCCAAGCTGGCACCAAGGTATTGTGGACATTTTGAAGTGTTAGCTAAGATAGGGCCGGTAGCCTATCAACTTGCACTTCCGCCTACTTTTTTTTTTCCAAGAGAAAAAAGTGTAATTTCATTCATCTGTTGAGATCAAAATTACATTCTGTAGATTCACTATCATAGCGAATTTTCCAAGTCCTATAAACATAGGTTCAATTGATGAGACTTTTACGTCTACTTTCAAATAGCAAAAATTGGGTATCTCTGTCTTTCACAAGTTTATACATACTGTCCCACTGGACTAAACATGCTGTTACAGCCTTATATAAAATTTCAGATATTAATATATATATCGTTCCATCTCAAGTGTTCTGTGAGCAAATAATCAAAATATTTTAGTTCTGGTTTTGTCAAAACTCAGTCTATATATGGCCTGTCACTTCCGCCTACTATAAAAGTGCACGATGTATTTCATGTTTCATTGTTAAAAATATATATATACATGATGCTACTCATATAATTGGATGGGATGTGATTCAGGTAGAACCTGAGGCCGAGTTCTAGACCAAACCTTTCCGCATTCTAGACAGGAAGGAACGTATGCTTTGGAATCGAGCCATCGTTCAAATAAAAGTGCAATGGAAGCACTTCATCCCTGAAGAGGCAACTTGGGAAATGGAGGATAAAATGTGGGAAGCATATCCCTCCATGTTCCAAAATGAGCAAGGGAGCTCAGAATAAAAAGAACATCGAGGACGATGTTAAAAATAAGGTGGGGAGAAATGTAATACCCCCATGACATTACTTTTATTTTTCATGTTTTGAAAAATTATTATTTTTATTATGTAATGAGTTATAAAACTCAAAGACTGAAATAACATTTGCACAAACAAACATTTTATTTATTTATTAATAAAGAAAATGACACTTGGAGAACTCAACTACATGAGGGGACACCAACCATGGCACCAAAGAACATGTGTAAGCAAGCTAGACTGATTGATACCAATCAAATCCAATCCAAAACTCAACAACCAGACAAGATCCTAAATCATAGGGATTTAGAGATTTGATTGGAGATTTGATTGGGATGGCATAAGACCTGGGCAAAAGCTATATATATGAGTGCACTGAAATAGCACGGGACGCCAGTGTTGTGCATGGAGAAACTTTGTTGTGAATGTATGTGTTGAGTGTTTCTCTCATTTCATAATTCCATCACTTAGCTTGTTACGGACTCTGAGAGAGAGTGCCGCATGGAAGCTTTCTTGTTGTAGCTTGTTACAGACTCTGAGAGAGAGTGTCGCGTGGAAGCTTTCTTGTTGTAGCTTGTTACGGACTCTGAGGATTGAGTGCCGTGAGGAAGTTACTTGCTGTTCTGGTGCATGGTTGGTGATCCAGCTCGGAGGTGGAGCGGAGCAAACCGTTGAGTTGCTGCCTCCTATGGTTGGGAGGAGTTGATTCTCCAAGTGTGTTTCCCATGGATCGAGGTAAGTAGATCTGATTTAGTTTCTCATATATTTCGGCTTGACTTACGGTTATTTGCATGATCAATAAAATATATTGACAGTCAAAACAAACACCTTGTTTCTGTTTCTTTGATTAATTAGAAATTTTTGATGTATTGTCCATGGGGATGTTACAGGAACCAAGGGATTTCCTACTAAATGAGGAGGGATGGATGGTTTAACCCGAGGATGCTCAAACCCATGTGGCTATATTGGGGCAGATAGACCTGTCAACAAAAAAGAAACCCATCACATGATACCCACACTTCTGCGAAGATTCATGATGTGTAAGAATTCTCCACGTCAATGAAATCTATGTCCAATTTGACTGGACGCCATCTACACCAATATCAATGTGGAAACAGGTCCAACTATTAAGACTCCTATGATCAACTATCTGAAATGGAAAATGGGAAGAGAGAGAAAGAGGGGAGAGGAGGGATGCGGGGAAGGGAGGAGGGAGAAGGGAAAAGGGAACAGAGCTCCACTCCCTTCTCCCTCCTCCCTTCCCCCATCCCTCCTCCACTCTTCCTCCTACGGGCATACATCATAAAGCATTAAGAAAAAACAATACTACGGAACTTAATAATTCTATCAAAAAAATATTGTCAGATTGTAAAGATGGCTTCCCTCAAAAGGTATTGGCTCGACACCTCCTCGACAATACGTATTCACTTATTAACTTGCATAATTGTACTACTTTTTATCTTTATTTTACTTGTATTCTTAATCTTCCCAATTTCTATTTACTTTATTAAATGTCTTGATTTCACTACCTAATCCGACACAGACTCGAGCTCGCCTTCTCCCCAAAGCGATCATGAAGACCTGGGTTCACAAAATAAACAATATATCATTTCTTTATTATGATCCATACTAGAGCCAAGGGAAGGGGACCAGAGACCTGCTCTGCCATTCCACCTACAACCAGACCAAGCCTACTTTATTACGTTTGTATCCACACCGATATGGACCACCAAAGACACCCAACAAGGGAATGAACAATGCTACTTTACGAGATACCTTCCTAACCATCCAAGCTCACAACCGATTCAATCAACTAGTTGATTGACTGCATTGTCCATACCTCCTACAGTAAACTTTGATTCTCTATGGAATAGGAGAGAGTCGTCATTTTAATGGCATCGTTAAAAAACAAATGTATAAATAGTATGAGGTTTTTGTCGTAGAAAGCAACCTCAATCTGTGTTTTGGAGAAACAACCTTTTTGTTTATACCTTAAGTCTATGATAGAAACTGGAAAATGATTACAACTTTAGCTACAATGAATTGTGATATTAAGTGATGATTCCATATTCTTAGGACTGTGTAATAGTACTTGTAATTTATTACATTTATACTTTGTCTTTTGTAAACAAACAAGGGAGGAAAGCAACACAAAAGAAAGGAAGGATAGCTATAAACAAACCACTCCAACTATTACAACATAGCAACATGTACATTTTTGATGTATTTGTAACTTCGGAATGTATTCACTCACATATCTTATATTGTACCCCGATGTTCCTATCGGGAGAGTCATTAATATAATAAAATCATGTAAATTCATTGAGGTTAACCCTCCATTGTAAGTCGGGGAAATAGTCCCCAAAATTGAGTTGAGTGTTAGAATAATCAACCCATATTTGACATTAATTAAATCATTTTTGTCTTATTCCTAGAATCCTAGATTCCCTCTCTATGCTAATTGAGTTCTACATGTTCCTAGAAGTCAATACTTGCTAAAATGGGTCATGGAGAGCTTTGGAATAATCCTGGAACCATATTTAACATGTCTACTTTATTCTTGATTCCTTAAAGTGCATATCTGCTTTTTCTGGAAGCTTCCTTGCTTTACATCTGATTTAAGGCATAAAGGAAAAGCTAGTCTAGGGGAACTTGCCTTGTTTTTTTACCACATCGTCCTCCTTCCTTTTCTCCATAAAAAAGCATGAATGAGTTATCTTTCCACCACAAATTAGCTTTCCCACTTGCTTTAGCTAATTCATGAGGATCTTCATGGATTTGGAAAGTCCTTTTTGCACCTATGGGGGATTTGACTTGTTTTAGTAAGCCTGCTTTTTGACCAATTTGAATAGCAACCTATTCCTTTCTAATATCTCATGTAATTATATATTTGAGCAGCATATTAATTCATATGGTTGGCTAATGTACACTTATTCAATATAGGATTAATTTATGCTCCAATTTCAGTCTCTTTTTATGTGAATTTTGCATGTTTGATTAGCAATTTTGTGAGTGTAATTGATCTATCTCTTTGGTTCAATTTCCACATGGTATTACAGAATTTTTGGATTGATTTCTCTCCTTCCAAATTGTTATTTTAGGTTCAACATCACTGACTGGGAACGCATTCTACTAACTGAAGGGAACAGGAGCTGAGGTATGGACCAATCTCAAAGGATCATCTTGACTCCATTCAATTTCTTCAAATGGAAAGTTGAGATGGGGATATTGCTGAGAGAGAAATGTATCTACAGGGTTGCCATGGTTACTGAGGTAGAGCCCAATGCAGCTGCAAAGAAAATAAAATGGCACAACATGAGGGATGAGACTTATGGTCTTTTGTGTCTGAGTATTTCAAGAGACCTCATCTTCCATATTGATTCATTGGAATCTCCTAATGAGGTGTGGGAGAAGATTCAATATATTTTTGGAAAGACAGATGAGATGAGAAGACATCAAATTGAGAATGCATTGATCTCCTTGAATCTTAGTAGCTTCGAATCATTGCAACTCTATTTTACCAAGTTTGAGGCCCTTGTTTTGCAGTTAAAACAATGTTGGATTGAAAAGAAGGAGGAAAAACTAATTTTGATCATTCTATCAAAGCTTGGTCCTAACTATTCATTGTTTTTTTCAACCTTCTATGCCACTAAATTGACAGCTCGAACTTGGAAGATGCCTAAGCTTGTTGAGTTCATGGAATCCCTCACTCAGGGGCAAGATAAATTGGTGATGATGGGCACCATCAAACCTTCCAAAGACCAAGCTTTGGTTGCTAGAGATTCGAAGGTGGATTCAAAAAGCAAGAAAAAATATAAAAATCCACCTTAGCAAAAGAGAGACAAGGTAAAGTCTCAATAGGAGTCCTCAGGCTCCAAGAAGAACCCCCAGAAGAAGAATAACAAAGGAGAAATGAGCAAGTGCGCATACTACAGTAAGGGCTATCATCCTGAGAGCTCTTGTATGAAAAAGCAGATAGACATGTTGGCCCAAATCCTAGAGAATAGCAACATCTCCCTTCCTGATTGCTCAAAAAAGAGGGAAGCAGGATCAAATTCAGAAGACAAGGACAGAGTGCATGCCTTGGTTGCTATCACCTCAAGCTCACCTAGTTTCATCATTGATTCTAGAGCTTCCAAACATATGGTTTCGACAAAAGAGATCTTCTTTTCTCTTGACATGTCGAAAGGTCCTCCAATACTTTTGGGAGATAACTCTCTGACTGACAGTATGGGAAAGGGTAGAATTGATATTGACCATGGTAAGTTCAATAATGTGTTGTATGTTCCAGGTCTTTCCTCTAATCTCTTGCCAGTGTATCAGATGACTCGCACTGGGTCTCCAAATTAGAAAGTTATCTTCTTCCCCATTGAAGTTGAAATCACTAAGATTTCGAATGGTAAAGTCATAGCAAAAGGTGTTGGTGTTCACACTTTGAAGGTATACAAGTTTTCCCATTTTCTACCCTACTCAAACCCCTCTGCTCTTCTTACTTATGCTAATGAAGCAAGCAAGCTTTGGTATTAAATATTTGGCCATATTAATTACAAGTATCTTTCTGATTTGAGTAAAAAAGACATGGTCATAGGGTTACCAAAGATCAATTTTTCTAAGGGAGTCTACCAAGGTTGTATCCTAGGAAAACACCTAGAGCACAAGTATGAAAAAGCTAGTCATGAGAGAACCTATGCACCTCTTGAGTTGATCCACAGTGACATTTCTGGTCCATTTCCTCATATGTCCATGAGTCAAGCCAAATATGCACTCACCTTCATAGATGACTTTTCCAGGCATTGTTGGGTTCACTTCCTAAAGTATAATTCTATAGTTTTTGACCTCTTCAAAGTCTTTAGAGCCTTGGTTGAAAACAAGTCTGGGGGGAAACTCAAGATCCTCGGATCTGAAAATGGTGGTGAGTATGTCAAGTCTGATTTCATCCAGTATTGCAAGAATGCAGGTATCCAGATGTAGCATTTTATCCCTTACACACCACATGAAAATGGTGTTGCTGAGAGGAAGAACAAATCATTGAAGGAGTGTTATAGCTAATTTTACCACTCCAGGTGAATCACACTTGTATGGCCTTCCCCTGTCCTTCTGCAGACTCCTTAGACCCCTTGGACCATTTTTTGTCCTTTGATGTTTCCTTGACCATCCCTAAAAACATGTGAAAATTAATACACGTGGCTTTTAAACCCCTAATCGTGTATGTACGCGGGTTTGACCACTAAAACCACGTACATCGAGATGTGTGCATAATCCAAATCCTTTTGGAGTTTTCCTTGACATGGATCCAACTCACTTGACTCCTGGCCTTCCCTATGCCTTGAGATCACTTGGATTCGACCTTTCATTACCCCTTTGAAATTCTATATAAGGAACTCTTTGGTGCATTGAAGGCATATGAGAGAATTGAGAGCAAAGAAACTATAGTCCATTGTTGCTGAAACTTGTGCTTGAGTCTGCATCCCTTTGTCCCTTGGAGCACTTTTGTGTTCTTCCCAAGCTTTCCTTTTGCTTGTGAGCTTGCTATCGAGAGATGGAGGATTGAGGTGGTGGAGGCCCAAGTGGGGGATTCAGTTTCTCCGATTCACAGACATGCCATCAGAGGTTGTATCCATTGTAATCTCTGATTTTATATTAATAGAAATATCTTTTCCTATCCAATAATGTATGTTTGAATGAATATTTTATCCATGGATGATTTCAAATGCTTATACATTGTTGATTATATATGCTAGAATAGATCTAACACACATATATATAGTATGCTTGTCTTATTTACTTGTTGTTGAGGAAGTGATTTATTAATTCAAGCTGAAATTGGATAGCTCAATGGGGATCTACTTCAACCATCCAGAATAAGGTATGAAGTCTGATCCTTTAGTGTTAGATATTTAATTTCTATTGCATATTGGAAAGGATTGATTTATGGAGTCAAGCTGTCTATTGTGGTACCCCAAGCCATAGGAATTTCTCTCCGTAACAAGGAGATGGAAACTTGTATGATGGAGGCTAAAACTTTTCCACCAAATTTTTGGGCCGAAGCTATAAACTTTCCATCCTATATCCAGAATAGGGTGCCACATAAGCATCTTTATGGTATGACTCCTTTCGAAGCTTGGAGTGGGCACAAGACACATGTGACCCATTTCAGGATTTTTGGTTCAAAGGCTTGGGCTAGAATTCCAACTGAAAAGAGGAAGGCTTTGCAACCCCAAAGCCAAGAGTGCCTATTTGTTGGGTATTCTGAAGATTCAAAAGGGTACAACAAATCACTGAAGGAGATGGAAACTTGTATGATGGAGGCTAAAACTTTGCCACCAAATTTTTGGTCCGAAGCTATAAACTTTGAATCCTATATCCATAATAGGGTGCCACATAAGCATCTTTATGGTATGACTCCTTTCGAAGCTTGGAGTGGGCACAAGCCAAATGTTACCCATTTCAGGATTTTTGGCTCAAAGGCTTGGGCTAGAATTCCAACTGAAAAGAGGAAGGCTTTGCAACCCCAAAGCTAAGAGTGCCTATTTATTGGGTATTCTGAAGATTCAAAAGGGTACAAGCTGATCAACTTGAGCACAAACAAAGCTTTCATTTAAAGAAATGTTCATTTCGAAGAAGAGCCTTTAGCAGCAGTTGAAGTTGGAGAGTCCTCTTCACCACCACAGTTATTGATTGTAACTGGAGAGACTAATGAGTTTGCTGATTCTGACATGTCTGATAATGATGAATTAATTATAGATCCTAAAATCCCTACAATAACAAAGTGGGAAGCAAGGACCATTCATGCAACTGGGGAACTAGCTGGAAATCCTAATGACACTAGGAGGACTAGATCTCAATTTGAGAGTGCCTTTTGTGTGAAAGATCCTCTCTTTGTTGAGAAGTGTTATTTGATGATAGATTCTGATCCATAGACATATGAATATGCATCACATGATCCAAGATGGAAAACATCCATGAAAGAAGAATTCAGCTCGCTCCAGAAGAACAACACATGGGAACTGGTTGATCTCCCCCCAGGGAGAAAGCTAGTGAAGTGTAAGCTGGTCTTCAAAACTAAGTTTGATGCTGATGGTTCACCTTTGAAATATAAGGCAATATTGGTAGCCAAGGGATGCTCTCAAGTACATGGTATTGACTACAATGAGACCTTTGCACCAGTGGCAAAGATGGACTCCATAAGGCTTGCCCTAGCCATTGCAGCTTCGAAACAGTGGGAGATACATCACATGGATGTAAAGTGTGACTTTTTGAATGGAGATCTAGATGAAGAGATTTACATGTAGAAACCATAATTTTTTGTATCTAATCCATATTTAGTGTGCATGTTGAAGAAATCATTGTATGGGCTCAAGCAAGCCCCCAGGGCTTGGTATGCCAAGATTGATGGCTTTCTGCTATCACTGAGTTTTGTTCTATGCAAGTCTGATACTAATGTCTATTTGAAGATGATTCATGGTTCTTTAATGATTATTTTTCTCTATGTGTGTGACCTTCTGATTACAGGAATTTCAAAGAAAGAGATTGCCTCCTTGAAGGATGCAATGAACCATGCCTTTTCTATGGCAGATTTGGGATTGTTGAGCCAATTCTTGGGTCTCGAAATTGCTCAATCCCAACATGGAATCAAGGTTCATCAGTCAAAGTATGATTCATAATTTCTCATCAATTTCGGCATGAAATATTGCAATCCAAGCAAGACTCCATTCCTTTCAGGAGTTAAGCTTGAAGAAACAGGTTCTTCTCCTATGGTAAATAATACACTGTTTACGAAGTTGATTGGGTGTTCGCTTTATCTTACACATACTCAACCTGATTTATCTTATGCAATTAGTGCGGCTTCAAGATACATGGATAAGCCTCATGAGATCCATTGGAGAGAAGCCAAGAGGATCCTAAACTTTGTTCAGGAAACAAGGACTCATGGAATTTTCTACAAAGCAAAATCTGACTTAGAGCTAGTTGGATTTACTAACAGTGATTGGGCAGGTGACAACACAGATCGAAAGTCTACCTCAGGATATGTGTTCATTCTTGTAGAAGGATGAATCAGCTGGTCAAGTAAGAAGCAGATTTCCATAGCACTCTCATCTACAGAGGGAGAGTATAGAGGAGTTGTAAATGTAGCTACTCAATGTTTATGGTTGCAGGGTATACTTGGAGAATGTGGTTTTGAATCAGAGGTTTCAACAATCATCTATTGTGAAAATAAAATAACCATTCGAATCTCCACTGATCCAGTTCAAATACAAAGAACCAAGCACATTGAGATCCATATGCACTATATCAGGGAGCTTGTGCATGATGGTACCATTTCTCTATTCTACTGCGCATCTTCAGAACAAGTAGCAGACATCTTCACCAAAGTATTCTATGAGAAGACCTTTAGTAATATCAAATCACTACTGGAGATTGATGATCATGTGGTGAATAATGATTGATGACAAGATTTCCAAAATTTTGTTTTCCTATCCATGTTTAAGGGAGGATTTTCCCATTGGGTTTTTGCCTCTTTCCTTGGTTGTATGGACATGCAGTATGTAAAAGGGTGACTAAGCCTTGTTTCTAGGCCCTATAATTTTCTGATATTTACTCATAAATTCAGGCTTAAGGGGGTGTGTTAGAATAATCAACAAATAGTTACCCATATTTGACATTAATTAAATCATTTTTATCTCATTCCTAGAATCCTAGATTCCCTCTCTATGCTAGTTGACTTCTACATGTTCCTAGAAGTCAATACTTGCTAAACTGGGTCATGGAGTGCTTTGGAATCATCCTCGAACCATATTTAGCATGTCTTATTTATTCCTGATTCCTTAAAGTGCATGTTTTCTTTTTTCTGAAAGCTGCCTTGCTTTACATCTGATTTAAGGAATAAA
Source organism: Pseudotsuga menziesii (assembly GCA_001517045.1). Classification (NCBI taxonomy): domain Eukaryota; kingdom Viridiplantae; phylum Streptophyta; class Pinopsida; order Pinales; family Pinaceae; genus Pseudotsuga; species Pseudotsuga menziesii. The sequence goes on along the minus strand of LPNX010328143.1, from coordinate 836,104 downwards.
GGAAAAGCTAGTCTAGGGGAACTTGCCTTGTTTTTTTACCACATCGTCCTCCTTCCTTTTATCCATAAAAAATCATGAATGAGTTGTATTTCCATGACACATTATCTTTCCCACTTGCTTTATCTAATTCGTGAGGATCTTCATGGATTTGGAAAGTCCTTTTTGCACCTATGGGGGATTTCATTTGTTTTAGTAAGCCTGCTTTTTGACCAATTCGAATAGCAACCTAGTGCTTTCAAATATCTCATGTAATTATATATTTGAGAAGCCTATTACTTCATATGGTTGGCTAATGTACACTTATTCAACACATGATTAATTTAATCTCCAATTCCAGTCTCCTTTTGTGTGAATTTTGCATGTTTGATTAGCAATTTTGTGAGTATAATTGATCTATCTCTTGGGTTCAATTTCCACATTGAAGTTGACCCTCCTTTTTGATTGAGGGGAAAATTCCCCATAGTTGAGAGGCACTAAGGTTATTAGAATCTCCTATAGAAGTCAACCCTGATAAGTAATTGTCAAGTTGAAAACTAGTATAAATAGAGAGTGAGCCTCTCTATTTGAGACATACAGTCACCCAGCTATAGTGCATAGGTGAGAGAGGAGGAGCTCACAAAATTGAGAGAGAGAGAACAGTTGTTGGAGATCATATTTCTATCTTTGGGTTTTACTGTTGCCATTGGTGCTCATTCTATCTCTGAGGAAGTTGCAGGGTTTTCTCCTTTATGGTTTCCCTGAGGAAAATATTTGTGTCTATCGTCTCATGTGATTGATTGATGTGCATGTTATTCTATCAGATAAGATCCTAAGATAATATTGTCTAAATGATAAAAATCTAACATGGTATCAGAGCTAACCTGAGAAGAAGACAATGTGCAGCTGCAAAAGCTAGGGATTCTTACTTTTTGGATCTCTCTCCATAGATCGTCAGCAAAAGGAGGCTTTGCTAACTCTCCATTGAAGGGCACATCTTTTTGTCGAAGTAGAATTTGATTCCGAGCATTTTCAGTTTTTGACCGACCACTACAGCGAAATTTAGGTCTTTTCACAGAAGTGGAATTTTTTAGTGAGCCCAGAATAGGATTTCTCTCCTCCTCAAAATCGAAATTTAGAGACCAAGGTTGAAATTTTTGGTTGAGTAAAACTTCAGGAAATTCAAACCCTAATTTGAACCCGAACCTGAAAACCCCTAAATTACTAAAACTGGTAGTTTCGGTACATTCGCTATATTTAGATATTGGAGAAGGATCAGAAGCCGAAATTTTTACAAGCCAAAGAAACTTTTGTGTTGAACACTGTGTAAACATTTCAGCATTGGATTCACTATATTCTAGGAGATATGATTCCTTTAAATCAGGGTTCCAGCCTCTTCCAACATTCATCCCTAAACAGGACACCTAGGGAGAATTGCTATATATTGGGCTATGAAGGTCCAAATAACATTTCGTAAGATGTTACAAATAGGGAACGAACTACAATTTCTTTGCTAAAATTTTCAGATCTCGAAGGTGAAACAGTGACACATGGAAGTCCGTACATGTTCTCTATGTTGAACAGTCCTCAAATAAGTCACCTTGGGAAAACTCTCATAAGTCCCAATTGGTGAAACAAATTTTTCTCAAACCTATGGTGTTGGAAATAGGATAGACGAGGTTACCTCAATATGAAATTTTAGACATAGAGGATAAGTTCTTTTGAAGATAGCGCAGAAATAATATCAGGCATTTCTGCTGAAGAAATTGGAAAACTAGGGCTTCCTGTTCCGGGAACTTCCCTCCACTGATTTAAGAAAAGGAGTACATTTGATAGCTCGCCTTGAAGAGTCCCATCTTTCTATCCAATAAAATCTGAAATATTCCAAGTTTTGAAAATTAGGGTTTCTCTGACAAACCCTAGATCAGCCAGCTCCAGAACTAGGACGGACACCTCAAATCAGTAAGATCTAATATTTTGCTATTTACATTTGAGGTTCTCATTTCAAAATGACTAATCACACCAGCTTAATGACAAGCTTGGTGAAGCTGACAACTTCCAAGCATGGAAGTATAAGATCTCACTGGTTCTTGAAGGAAATGAATTGGACACCTACATAAGTGGAGAGGTTCCAGTTCTAGAGGGAGATAAGGCTAAATCCTTACACAAGAAGAACTTGGTCAAGGCCAAGAGGATCACCTTATTCCACAAGTGTCTTCCCTAAATACACCTAAAGAGATGTTTGATTCCTTGACCAATCTATTTTGAAGGGAAGAATATAAATCGAAAGAAGTATAGGAACTTCGTGTTCCTTGAAGAAATTGACTTGGATCAGTATTTCAGTAAGAAAGATCTAGGATCTAGAGGGAGATGAGGATAAGGATAGAGCCAAGAGAATCATTGCAGATTCTATTAAATATCATCTCATCCATCATGTGTCATCCTTGAAGACACCAAAACGAAGTGTTTGATGCTATGACGAAGCAATCGAAGAAGAATAAGATATTTCTATAACCACCTTGAATGGCCTCCTAGGATCATGGGATTTATTCATTCGATGAATGTGTGCCAGAAGGAAGTGATTACATTCAGTAGACTCCAGGAAGAGTGCACACAAAAAGAATCTTGACTCAAATAAGAGAAGATAAAATGGGAGCAACCGAAGATCAAGCTCTCACCATCCAAAGAAGATCCCTCAAGCGATGAGGAATCCAAAGGACTCAACTCTTGAAGAACCTCTTATCCATCTTAGCATTTGGATAAGAAACTATGTTGTTATGAATGAAGAATATGATGAAGCTGAAGGCTCAAGAAGGAGTCTACCCATGAAATGAATAAAGATAAGTATTCGATTTTCATTTCATAATATTATTTTGTTATGCATTTGTTTATATTCAATTGATGTGTTATGCATGATAGAATGTTTGCATTAGTGAAAGTATACTACTAATATGCATGTGATGGGTAAGTAGCCCATGGTGCTATACAACTCTCCGTTGCTACTTATCTAGAATGAAACCTCTTTGCTGACATACTGGATTAGTGCACAATCTCAATGATGTCATGGTAGAGATGGAAGGCATCTAGAAAGTTTCTGTGATATGGATGAATGTTGTATTGGCTAAAATAGTTGCATGATTATATCTTCATGCATAATAATTTGTCATTATGAATATGCCTTATGAAATGTTTCTAACCATACAACTAATGCATTTGACTTGTACGAAACATCACGTACAATTTCCTACAACAAAAGAAGGATGAGACTTGTTCTGAAGAACAAGTGATGACAATTTGAGAAATAATCCAAAATGAAGAATAATATGACGATACTTTCAAAGAAAGAAAGAGGTCTCAGACACAGTGTAGTTAGGTGACACTGTTAAGAGACATCATTGATGCAAACCTTTCAGCTATGAATAAGTAGCCGAGAAGAAATAATGGAAGGATGCTATGATCGAGGAGTACGAGTCGATCATGAAGAATGATGTTTGAGATGTTGTCCCAATACCAAAGGGGAAGTCTGTTGTGACTTCCAAGTGGATCTTCAAGATTAAGCATGTTGCAGATGGAAGCATAGAGAAATATAAAGAAAGATTTGTGGCTCATGGCTTCCCTCAGAAGGAATAAATTATGAAGAAACTTGTGCACCTGTAGCCAGATACACTTCCATCAGATCAGTACTTTCTTTGGCTACAGTAATGAAATGGAAGATACACCAGATGGATGCCAAGATTGCTTTCTTGAATGGTGTAGTGGAAGAGGAAGTGTATGTGGAGCAGCCACTCAGTTTTGAGACACGTGATAGGGAAACTCATGTGTGTAAATTGAAGAAAGCCCTGTATGGTTTGAAACAGGCACCCAAGACATGGTACGGTAGGATTGACAGCTTCCTGACTAGTTTGGGCTTTACCAAGAGTAAAGAGGATTCCAACCTTTACTACAAGGTTGAATAAGGGAGCCCAATGATACTCCTACTGTATGTAGATGACCTGTTTGTAACAGGTGAGGATGTGTTTATTGTTGATGCGAAGAGGAATCTTGATGATGAGTTCGAGATGAAGGACTTGGGTATGATGCACTAATTTCTAGGCATGGAGGTGTGGCAGAATGCAGATGGAATATCCTTGGGACAAGGCAAGTATGCAGTAGAGATCCTGAAGAGGTTCAGGATGATGGACTATTGGATTAGTGCACAATATCAATGATGTCATGGTAGAGATGGAAGGCATGTAGAAAGTTTCTGTGATATGGATGAATGTTGTATTGGCTAAAATAGTTGCATGATTATATCTTTATGCATAATAATTTGTCATTATGAATATGCCTTATGAAATGTTTCTAACCATAAAACTAATGCATTTGACTTGTAGGAAAGATCGTGTACAATTGCCTACAAGAAAAGAAGGATGAGACTTGTTCTGAAGAACAAGTGACAACAATTCGAGAAATAATCAAAAATGAAGAATAATATGACAATACTTTCAAATAAAGAAAGAGGTCTCAGACACAGTGCAATTATGTGACACTGTTAAGAGACATCATTGATGCAAAACCTTCCAGCTATGAAGAAGTAGCTGAGAAGAAAGAATGGAAGGATGCTATGATCGAGGAGTACCAGTTGATCATGAAGGATGATGTCTGAGATGTTGTCCCAATACCAAAAGGGAAGTCTGTTGTGACTTCCAAGTGGATCTTCAAGATCAAGCATGTTGCAGATGGAAGCATAGAGAAATATAAAGAAATATTTGTGGCTCATGGCTTCTCTCAGAAAGAAGGAATAGATTATGAAGAAACTTTTGCACCTGTAGCAAGATACACTTCCATCAGATCAGTACTTGCTCTAGCTACAGTAATGAAATGGAAGATACACCAGATGGATGCCAAGACTGCTTTCTTGAATGGTGTAGTGGAAGAGGAAGTGTATGTGGAGCAGCCACTCGGTTTTGAGACACATGATAGGGAAAATCATGTGTGTAAATTGAAGAAAGCCCTGTACGGTTTGAAACAGACACCCAGGACATGGTACAGCAGGATTGACAGCTTCCTGACTAGTTTGGGATTTACCAAGAGTTAAGAGGATTTCAACCTTTACTACAAGGTTGAAGAAGGGATCCCAGTGATACTCCTACTGTATGTAGATGACCTGTTTGTAACAGGTGAGGATGGGTTGATTGCTGATACGAAGAGGAATCTTGTTGCCGAGTTTGAGATGAAGGACTTGGGTATGATGCACTACTTTCTAGGCATGGAGGTGTGGTAGAATGCAGATGGAATCTCCCTGGTACAAGGGAAGTATGCAGTACAGATTCTGAAGAGGTTTGAGATGATGGACTGCAAGGCCATGACCACACCTATGGAATCAAACCTGAAGCTATTGAGTGATGCTTCATCAAAGTCAGTTGATGCTACGATGTATCATCAGATGATTGGGTCCTTGATGTACTTGATGAATAGGAGACCGGATATTTGCTTTGATGTGAACACATTGAGCCAGTTCCTGACGGATCCTAGACATGTTCACCTGATTGTTGCAAAGCATATTCTGAGGTACCTAAAGGGTACAGTTGATTATGGGCTCAAGTATGAGGCAAATCAGAAGATTAACCTGGAAGATTATGTTGATTCGTATTGGGCAGGCAGTTCCATTGATAGGAATATCACTTCGGGGTGTTGCTTCAGTATGGGATTAGGTGTGATCTCTTGGTTTAGCAGGAAGCAGTCCTGCATGGCGCTGAGTACAGCCGAGGAAAAATTTGTTGCCACTTGCTTAGCTATTTGGGAGGTAGTATGTTTATTTTGAAAACTACTATTTGATTTGATTGATCTAACTTGAATTTGTGTATGATGGAGAGAGGAGCAGAGAAGCTCCAATATGTGATCCAAATCGAGATCTCTAGAAAGAGGGAGTTCTAGCATAGCTAGTGAGATAGGTTGTTTGAGCATAAAATCCTGGTGAAGATCGTAGGTTGCTCATACGTAAAAAATCATGTAGGTTGTCCTCGAATGTAATCAGTCCTAGAGAATCTCACAGGTTATCCTTGGATGTAATCATCCTTGATGTGATTCTATGCTAGAAATGGCCAGAGTGAAGTTTGAGTACTTTAGGGAGAAGCTTGGTGTTCTCCAGGTCGAGGTTTCTTCTAAGGGGAAGTAATGAGTCTGTGTGCCTTTCTGACATGGTGGAAGGTTGGACCTACCATGGTCAAATGTAAGTACAGAGCCTTTCTGACATGGTGGTAGGCTGGGCCTCCCATGGTCAGATGTATGTGCAGATCCTTTCTGACATGATGGCAGGTTGGGCCTCCCATGGTCAGATGTAAGTGCAGATATTTTCTAACATGGTGGTAGGTTGGGCCTCACATGGTCATATGTAAGTTCAGAGCCTTTCTGACATGGTGGCAGGCTGGGCCTCCCATGGTCAGATGTAAGTGCAGAGCCTTTCTGACATGGTGGCAGGCTGGGCCTCCCATGGTCAGATGTAAGTGCAGAGCCTTTTTGACATGGTGGCAGGCTGGGCCTCCCATGGTCAGATGTAAGTGTATATCTTTTCTGACATGGTGGCAGGTCAGGCCTCCCATGGCCGAATATAAGTGCTAAGCCTTTTCGGCATGGTGGCAGGTTGGGCCTCCCATGGTGGGATGTGAGTGTTGGGATTTTCTGACATGGTGTCAAGCTAGGCCTCCCATGGTCAGATATAAGTGTTATATGAGCCTTTCTGACATGGTGGCAAGTTGGGCCTCCCATGGTCAGATGTGAGTGCTGGGCCTTTCTGACATGGTGATAAGATGGGCCTCCCATGGTCAGATATGAGTGCTGGGCCTTTCTGACATGGTGGCAGGCTAGGCCTCCCATGGTTAGATATGAGTGTTGGGCATGCCATTCTAACATGGATGTTGGATGTGTTCCTCCCATGGTCAGATATAAGTGTTAGGCGAGCCTTTTCGACATGGTTGCAGGCTGGGCCTCCCATGGTCAGATATAAGCACTGAAGAATATGAAGACCTACCTGGAGGCTAGGCCTACAACCAGCATGAAAAAGGGATGGCTCTGTAGAACTTCCTATGACAAGTAGAATTGAGAGATAGCACCATTTGCTCGGGATAGCGGGAGCAGTGACGATGATTATGATCTAGTGATTATACAACTTTGATGATGTTCCAATGATGATCTAGCTTTAATGATGATCCATTGACGAAGACTTGTGTTGATGAATTGTGTCAAGACAATACCTTCCTAGTTAAGAGGGAGTGTTGATGTATTTGTAACTTCGGAATGTATTCACTTGTATATCTTATATTGTACCCCGATGTTCCTATCGAGAGAGTCATTAATATAATAAAGTAATGTAAAGTCATTGAGGTTAACCCTCTATTGTAAGTCGAGGTAATAGTCCCCATAATTGAGTTGAGGTTAACCCTCTATTGTAAGTCGGGGTAATAGTCCCCATAATTGAGTTGAGGTTAACCTTCCTTGTTGATCAAGGAGGAAAAGTCCCCATAGTTTAGGGGCACTAGGGTTATTAGACTCTCCTAGAGAATTCAGCCTTGATAAGTAATTGTCAAGTCGGAAACTAGTATAAATAGAGAATGGGCCTCTCTATTTGAGACATACACTCACCCAGCTATAGCACATAGGTGAGAGAGGAGGAGCTCACACAAGTGAGAGAGAGAACAGTTGTTGGAGATCATATTTCTATCTTTGGGTTTTACTGCTTCCATTGGTGCTCATTCTATCTCTGAGGAAGTTGCGGGGTTTTCTTCTTTATGGTTTCCCCAAGGAAAATATTTGTGTCTATTGGTGGTCTATTGTCTCTTGTGATTGATTGTTGTGCATGTTATTTTCTCAGATAAGATCCTAAGATAATATTGTCTAAGTGATAAAAATATAACATACACACCACGAGACCATTTCACATCTGACATCACACTCTAAAACATGCTACAAACTAATATGAAGAGTTCAGAATATTTCAACTTTATCATATTTCTCATCACTGAAATATGGATGTCAAATCGACGGGTGTCGTTGACTTACTTTACTAAACAACATGCATAAATTGGACATTCTAATATGACAGACACTATAGAGAGTTGGCCAAAACCGTATCCAAGTGTGACATATTAATCCATCTACGGCCTCTTCATCAAACGTCGTAAATTCCTAAGTGGACTAAGAGAGATTCTATCTTTAGGCTAAGTTTAGTTACATGGACTCTTACATGGAATAGGCCACTAAAGGGAGAGGGCTTACTCAGAAGCTCATAGTATTTACAGGAATTATTATAGAAAACAAACTATAGCGGACCATAGAATGGATATGCAAGTGAAACATATATATCGATTTTACTTGACCTATACCCACCACTTTCTATAGTTGTTTTTTACTTATTTGACTACAATCAATGATAAATGTTGTCGTTTTATATTTATTGTAGCTGGGTAAGATCCATATAAGTAATATATGTAAAATGTTAAAATGTTTAACATGAAGGAGCAACGGTAATTATATTTATATATAGTAGTTTATTTGAAGAGAGATAATGAAACGTACATGATATATATAGCAAAAGCAAATCATTCATTCTACACATTCATGCATTCAACATGTTCATGATAATTTCATAATAATTCATAAGCAAATACAATTGCAGAACTTAAATAAGAAAGAATACCTATCTTTGGAGAAGCTTGTCCCGCAACCATCTATGTCGCTGCAACATTCCACCCAGCCATAGGCCAGTGTGCTCTTTAATATATCAGCAACACCACCACCCCTGAGTTGGGCATGATTTTCCCCAATGAATAAGGAACACTAGCAAACTTTCCCCATAGCCAAGGATACAATAAAACTTAGTCAAGCCAACACGGTTGGGTTTATCAAACTTACACAGGAAGTAGTTTACACTTAGCCAAATTCACATGAGACATAGCCAAGCCAACAGATGGGTTTATCAGGCTACCAGCCAAGTCATCCTTCCAGTTGGGTTTATCAAGCTTCCAAGTAGGTGAAAAGATCGATTGCTAAGCTAGTGAGATCAACCCCATAGCTATGAACACCCACACCAGATTTATCCTGATTTCTAAACAATTACACACCCAGCACAAGGAATCATTCCCTTCTCTGCTATACAGTCCCTCAGGCCATGCCTTCCCTTCCAGTGTTATTCAGGGCATGCAAAGAAGAAAACCATCCTTCTAGATTGATCTGTGAGGTTCTTTCACACACTAGGTTTATCAAGCAAGTCTAGACTCCATTTCCATTCCTTCAATCAATGTAGATGCCAAAGCAAGGATGTGCACGTAGTTATCTCAGTACCGGAATTAACAAAACATAGCAGATGCCAGGGATTATATATACATACAGTAATCAATAATTTATGAACATTGCCGGAGCTAGACCGACTCCTGCAAAAAATACCCAAATGAAAATGCTTGCTGGTTATTTAAATCATAGACACAAATTCACATTCTAGCAATCGGGTTCAAGAAGACGACTAGCAGACTGGAGAAAACGTGAAAAGAAAAAAATCCACACAGGAAAACCAAAAACGTGAAGGATTCAGATCATTGGACAGGAGAAATTTTGTGAAAGGTTCATACTTGTGATGGTTTTTGCTTCCTGGCTGCTGCATGAATGCTCAATTGGGTTTCCAAAAAAAAAATTCCCTTCCAAAATCATGAGGGAAGGTGAAACGCTGTCGTATGAGGGAAAGGTGGTCGTTTTTGGTGTTTTCTTGCTCAAGAAAAATTAAAAACATATTTCCAGAAATGGTGCTCTACCCATTTCGAATTTATTCCCCCTCTTCCAATCCCCTACTCCCTCATCCTTAGGAAAAATCATGCCCCCATCTCATTTAGTTGCGTCAACATAGCCGACTGTGGGTTTTTAATTAAAATTACAAATTTAACATGATGTCCATATTTTTAATGTTTAGCTAGCATAAAAAAATACCATCGTCCCAACCTTAATTGCCAAAACATAAATACTAAATCGATGGTGGGGCTTTTTCCCGGAGCTCCATACCATGATTATTTACATCATTTATTTAAATGCAAAACGGGGTCAAAATTGGGGTGTTACATATCCAATTATTAAAACTAACAGTTAAGAACCAGAATCGAGGTAATCAAAGTAAATCAATACTACAATTTTCCAAACAATGGCCCAACTATTAGTGGCAACGAATATTCCCATTTTCCAAGTATGTTCGTAAGCCCATCGAAAGATGGCAACCATTGCTTACGCAAGGAATTATCACAAGTATTTTCAAAATCAAATCTATAGGTGTATACACTTAAACAATAAACAAATATCTTTAACATTCCTTTATGTGGCAATAAGTCCATCACAAATGGCAGTCGAGTACCAGTAAGTAAAGTATTCATATCTAAACTGATTTAACCAGAAACACATGCAAATACATTATAACCACGATATCAATTGATAAACAGAGGATTCAGGAATACTTCATAGATATCGCAAAGACCCTATGGGTCATATTAAGGAGTATAAAACACTGTTTAAAACATGATTCACAACAATGTGGTTGTAAGACCATTCGATGACATCCAAGTTCAGTTTAAACAAAGAGAAACTCCATTAAATTTATTGAAGTTACAGGTGGTGGTAAGTCCATCCACGATGGCTCCCACGAAAACCTTTTAAACCCTAAAAACAAACTACAATGCTCATAACCAACAAACAAAATGAATGCGGGAACAGAGAGGCCATAAGCCCTCTTTCAATCAGAGCTTAAACCCTAAGGGTTGAAAAAAAACACTATAACTTATCTTGCATGAAGCTGGAGTTGAAATTCCATCTTGGCCCAACTTCTCAGTCAAGGAGCTACCTGCAACAACCCACAAAATAGTTAGAAACTGTTGGTAGAATTTAAATGGAAAAGGAACGGAGTAAGGGTTTCGTGTGGTAGCTTACCTAGGAGTTCCAAGATGGGGGCCTGGGAGGAGGTGACCCTGCCACCTTCCTTGCCAGTGCTCTCCACCTACAAAACAAACATCTAGAGTTAGAACTAAAATAAAGGAATTAAATAATGTAAGCAAGTAATTAAAACTTCGTAGTTCTTACCTAGGACGAGTTGTAGAGAGGGCCAGGGGTTATCTCCTCTGGGGTTTCCCCTATCCCTCCTCTTCCTGCATCCAAAAATAATGCCATATTAGTAATTGTAGTGAAATCAATTGAAACTACTTAATCAAAGTTTGCAGAGTCGAATTTACAACCCCTTACCTATTAAAGGGCAGTTTTCATATCTAGAGATGGTGGAGAGGTCTGTTGGAGGAGCAAGCAGCATGCTGCAGGCGGCCATTGGAGCCAAGAAAACCACAGGTACACCTTGGAAATAATCTAGGAAGAAGGCCATTAAAACCGCAGGCAAGTTTCACAACCAAACCTCATTACAATTGCCATTAACAGAGCAGACCCTCGTCTCTCTTTGTTTATAGACCAAACAACCAAACAATGAAGGATTCCAACAAAACAAATGACACATTAACCCTTTTTCAACCCTAGCCAGCAAACTATACAAGTGGACTACCGAGATACATTCTTGATCCAGCATTGAAATCTCGATTGCGTTGTCAACTCGCAGCCAAAATAGCACCATAAAGTCGCAAGTCAACCAGGGTACAAATCATAACTCACGGCCAAGTGTAATCATAACATTTCAATCATTGTTCAAGCCAAGGATCACACATTGGGTTAAACCCCATAAATATTATAACCATATAAACCAATGACCCTTTTGTATTAACATTTCAACTATGGAATAGCACCATAAACCAATTCTTAAATCATACAAACATCCAAACCTTAACACTTACGCGTTAGGACCAAGGTCCTCCCCATGTTCATGTTTTAACAATTGCGCATATGAACTAAGGTACATGATACAAGGTGGGAATAAGACTATAACCTAGTCTCCCAAGCCTTGGGGCTAAGCAATCTTCCATGAAAATCAGGATAAAAACAAAAGAAGGTTTAATACATCACATTTTGGTGTGGTTGGCCATAAGCAGTTAAAACCATGTAAACACCCACAGTGGGAGAAACTTGTCATAGGAAGTATTGATTGTGTAAGTAACTATACACAGCATAAACAAATAAACACATGCCATAAGAACTAATGCTTGCTAGGATTTTTAAGAGGTGATTCTTGTTATATGTATGTATAAAAAAAAAAGTGAATTTTGAGGTGTATGACATAATGGTATCAGAGCATGGTTACAACACTAGGCATGAACCGGCCCAACACTAAAACTATTAAAGAAACCAGAAAACTAATTTTCTTTTCTTTTTGGTTTGATTCTCTTACAAAATAGGAAGAGAAGGATAACTTTATTTTTGCAGGAAAAATACGGCAGAAGTAGGGATGTCTACAGAATAAGAATCTCACCCTACAAAACCTATAAACGACAAAAAGGGTAATCTAAGGGATGGTGAAATTGGGTAAACCTTAATGAGATTCAAACCAGTAACCCGTCTGAACTGCAAAGAATTGTTAAAGAACTAAGATCAGACTTAAAAAGAGTTAGGGAAGATAATGATGAATCATGAAAGCTCAAGAAGAACTGAATAATATTTTACTAGCTAAAGTACATAATGATGAAAAAGAGAAAAACAAAGAACCTGAACATAATATGCCAAAAACTACACCTTACAAACGTAAGGAAAGAAAACTGGGATTTTCCAGTCATGGGGCTGAAAATTCTAGTGAGGAATCATGCAAACACCACATAGAAAAACAACAAGATTACAGTGAAAGTAGTGATGATAATAAAAAGAAAAATAAGTACAACCTGTATGAATAAATCTCTGAATAATTTTAAGAAAAATAAACCACCCATGTTAACGATGAGATTGAGAAAGGAGAAGAGGTGGAAGCTTGGTTGTAGAGAATGAAGAAATACTTCCAAATCTATAATTACTCCTATGAACTGAAGGGAAAAATGGCCATTTACAATTTAACTGGAAAAGAGGAGATATTGTGGCAGGATATAAAAAAATTAAAAGGAATAAAGGAAATATTTGTAACATGGAAAAACTTTAAAAATCATTTTAAACAAAAGTACCTTTCAGAACAGTACTACGAAGAGAAGGCTAAGCAATTCTACAAGTTAAGGCTAGGATATATGACCAAGAAAGAGATTTGTAGCAAATTTATGAGTCTGCTTCGTTACATACCATATATAATAGATGAAAAACAAAATATACAATTCTTTCTCAACCGTTTTCCTATCATGTTTAAATAGTGAATTGGGTATGACAATCCGAAGACGCTGGAAGAAGCAATGAGAAAAGCAAATTTCTATTATGACCAGAATAAAAACAAAAGAGAAAGTGTCCCAAATTGGAAAAATAAAAGACGAGATAACTTTGATCCAAGAAAGAAGAATATTAAATTTCAATACTAGGAATAATTACAAGGGGTATCAAGGCAGTAATTATAAAAGTTTTAAACCACAGAATTCTGCAGCAAAAGAAAGAGAACCTTCCACTACTTTTAATAAAAACACTACAGAGAGGGAACCCTTAAAATGTTGGGAATGTGGTGAGCCACATTATTTTAAAGAGTGTCCTATAATAAAGAAAAAATTTAATAATGTCCACACCATTCAGGGAGCTATTACAATGGGAGATATGGATAGAAGTATGCCCAGAATCAGCGTTGCATTGGAGAATCAACAAGCGACCATCAAACTTAAATGGTTGAGATTGAAGGTATGATAAAAATTCAACCCATTTCCATACTAATTGATCCAGGTGCAAGTTTGAGTTATGTATCACCTAGAATTGTTGAATTATGGAGATTAGTACTAGAAAATTTTGAAAAGTCATGGTTGGTACAGTTAGCCACGGGTACTGAACGTAAAGTCACTAGTTATGTTAAAGGATGTGAACTATTAATAAATGATTTCAATACGCATGTTGATCTAAATATTTTACCATTAGGTTCCTATGATATGTTGATAGGAATGGATTGGCTATAAAAACACAGAGTAATTTTGAATTGTTATGACAAAACCTTTACATGCATAGATGATACTAGAAACACAATTAAAGTAAAAGGAATTCCTAGAAAGGTTATGATTAGAGAGATCTCTTCTCTACAAATGAAAAGATATGTGCGTAAGGGATGTAAAGTATTTGTTGTTTGTGTAATGGATGATAAAGATAATGATAATAAAATTAAAATAGAATATATACCTATCTTAATGGATTTTAAAGACATATTTCTGGAAGAAGTCCATGGATTACCTCCTAAAAGATACATAGACTTTGCAATTGACTTGATACCCAGAGCGGTACCAGTATCGAAAGATCCTTACGGAATGAACATAATAGAACTTACAGGAATCAAATCACAATTACAAGAATTAATTAACAAAAATTATATTCGAAGTAGTGTTTCCCCCTAGGGAGCACCGATCTTATTCGTAAAGAAGAAAGATGAAACCTTAAGATTGTGCATAGGCTATCAACAACTAAATACAATGACTATTAAAAATCTATATCCTTTACCCCAGATAGACAATCTATTCGAACAGTTTTGCGTGGCAACAATCTTCTCGAAGAAATATCTAAGGTATGGATACCATCAGGTGCGGATTAAATATTAAGACATCTTTAAAACTGCTTTGAGGACTCGTTATAGTCATTGTGAATTTGTCGTAATGCCTTTTGGGTTGAGAAATGCACCTGCAGCCTTTATGTTCTTAATGAGTAGTATTCTAAGTAATTATCTAGATAAATTTGTAGTTGTCTTCATCGAAGACATATTGATTTACTTGAAGAATAAATAAGAACATTAAGAACATCTAAAGATAATTTTACAAGTATTAAGGGAACAACATCTGTTTTCTAAGTTCAACAAATGTGACTTCTTTAAAGAAAAGATTCAATATCTAGGACATGTACTGTCCAAAGATGGAATATCTGTCGACCCTAACAAGATTGAGGCCATCACTGTATGGCTAGTTCCTAAAAATGTAACAGGCATAAGATCGTTCATGGTGATGACAGGTTATTATCAAAATTTCATAGAAGGATTTCTAAGATAGCCTACCTTATAACTTCACTGCAGAAAAAGGGTAAAACATTTGATTGGACTGAAAAGTGTATGGAAAGTTTTAATAAATTAAAACATCTTTTAACTAGCGCCCCTATCCTAAAAATTGTTGATCCTTTTAAAGATTTCATCGTCTACACTAACACTTGTAAGGGAGGATTAGGCGGGGTGTTGATACAAGAGAATTACGTCGTGGCTTATGAATCTAGAAAACTAAAATAACATGAAAAGAATTAAGCTATGCATGGCTTAGAACTTGTGGCAATTATACATGCATTAAATATGTGGTGACACTACGTCATCGGAAGAAAATTTCTACTAATGTCAGATAACATAAGTTTAAAATATTTATTTGATCAACAAAATATAAATGCTAGACAACTTAGGTGGAAGTCTTTCTTAGGTGAAGATGACTTCAAAATAAAGCATATAAGGGGAATAGAAAAAAAAATTGCAGATGCTTTGAGTCATCGCGAAAATTTACTATTTGCAAGCAACAGTTACAAATTAGATCTGGAAAATTAAATCTTAAATGCACAAAATTCTGGTAAAGAATACCAAAATTTAAAGGAAAAGACTATTGAAAATGAAAAGAACTAGATTAAAAACATATTTTAGCCTGAATAGAAGAGGATTACTACTGCATAAAAATAGGTTGTGCATACCAAATATCGTAGAAATTAAATTAACTGTTATGAATGAGTTACAAAAATGAACCTATTCAGGACATCCTGGATACCAGAAGATGATCACCATGATCAGAAAGGACTTCTTTTGGACTAACATGAAGAAAGAAGTAAAAAAGTACATAACTCACTGCATCAAATGCCAACAAGTCAAGGAAAAAAACCAACATCCTTCAGGGTTATTACAACCCCTACTCATTCCCAAATGGAAGTGGGAAATAATTAGCATGGATTTTATAACAGGTCTACCTAAAAATTTCAGGCGGCACGACTCAATCATGGTCGTAGTCGATAAGTTAAGTAAAGCAACTCATTTTATTCCTATAAAATATACTTATAAGGCTATTAACATTGCAAATATTTTTATGAAATATATTTTCAGGTTACATGGCGTACCAAAGGTAATAATCTCAAATAGCGATGTAAAATTTACAGGAGATTTTTGGAAATCTTTGTTTAAAGGGTTAGGCACACAGCTGAATTTCAATACTGCGTATCATCCACAAATGGATGGGAATACTGAAAGGGTAAGCCAAGTCCTAGAATGCATGCTAAGAATTTATGTAATGGACAAACCAGGTAAGTGGGAAGACTACTCAAACTTAGTATAATTTGCTTACAATAATAATTTTCAAGTATCAGCATGTATGAGTCTTTTCGAAATTATGTATTGACACAAATGTAATACTCCAATTTCTTGGAGCATTCCAGTTGATAGGTTAATGTTAGGACCTGAATTGTTAAAGGATATGAACTAACCGTAAAACATGTGCAACAAAACTTGAAGGCTTCCCAAGACAGGCATAAAAGTTATGCTAACCTAAAAAGAACTCTTAGATAGTTCCAAGTAGGTGAGCATGTGTATATAAAGGTGAAGACCAAGAAAAGATCTTTTATATTGGGAAAGTATTCAAAGTTGGCACCCAGTTATTGTGGGCCATTTGAAATTTTGGCTAAAGTAGGGTTGGTTGCATACCAGTTAGCCCTACCACCTACCGTTAAAGTACATAATTTTTTCACGTTTCCATTTTGAAGAAATATATTCATGATGCTACTCGTGATCGATTGGAATATTATACAGGTGGAACCCAAAGGAGCATTACAGGTGGGACCGAAGCGTATTCTCTACGGGAGATAAATTTTACTCTGGAATTGTACCATCGGACAAGTCAAGGTGCAATGGAAGCACCTTAGTCCGGAAGAATCTACTTGGGAATTGAAAAGTGATATGCGGGAGGCATATCCAATCCTATTTCAATATGAAGAAATCGAAGAATAAATCAGAAAGTTAATAACACCAAGGAAGGTGTTATCCTCTAAGGGGAGGTGTATGTAACACACCAAGATTTAATAATTTATTATTAAATTCTAATAGAATATTTTATTTTATTATTTTAAATATTTTTGACAGAAAGTCAAAAATAAAAAAAAATGTAATGAATTATTATTTTATTAATAAAATGTACTGAAGGGGGCAGAAATGAAATAGTTCTTGAATAATGTTTGCAAACCCACTAGAGGAAAAGACAAGTGGTTGTAGCTATTGAGTGAGAAATCAAGGTGCAGGAGGCATCTTTCCAAAAATCAGGTCACAACTCTTTGTTGAGTGTTAATAAAGAGCATGAGGCTCATAAATGACCAAGTTTTATGAAAAATGTTATATAATAGTATGTCCATTAGCAAGAAGGAAGCTAGCATTGGACGGAGATTGAATCTGATAATGCAAGAGAAGGCGCATTACTTGAATTTTTCTCTTGTAGTTCAACAAATAGTATCCAGGGTTCTGGGCCAAGTGATTTGGTTGCTCTAGGAGTTGGTTGGGAGGAACGGCTATTCCATTTATGTTTTCCCATCGGTGGTGTCAGGTTCTTATTCTATTGCTTATTATTAAATCTAGTTACAGTAGGATGCTTATCTTAACTTTGAGCTGCAGCTATATTCTTTAGGAAAAAAATTTCTATGCATATGTATGGGACAAATATCTATTATGTGTATAAATAGAATGTAGATTTGTTACAGTTCAATACTCTTTCATATTATGTTATCAAATTTAGATCTTCATTTCCGTATTTTATTCTGCCTATAAAATGCTAGATTAATTATTAATGCATCTCAGATCGGGCATCTATACCCGAATCAAAGATTTCTAGTAATGTATACTATTATAATAATTAGTAATTTTTAGCACAATTGCTTTAAATCTAATTATTCATGTTCTACTATGGATTCGAATCTCAACACTCGTTTCTTTTTAAATTATTTAAATGTCTATAAATTATTCCTACTAAACTATTCTCATAATGTATTTTAGGATAGATGTAATTAACTTCCGACTAAGGTAGATGGAGATAAAATTCTCTAAATTTTATAACAAAATTATAGATAGAACATAAAAACCATCAATAAGATCGAATGTTACAAATAATCGAAAATGTTGTAAACTAGATGGTTCCCCTATTGGGATTAAGAGCTGAGAAAACCTTATACAGAAACATTATTTTATTAAATAAACCTCATCTCATAAACCCCTATACGAAATCGACATTATTCAGATCGGGATCAATGGGATCTAATTAAATATCTAAGAATAATTTATTTATGAAAATCATCAAATTAGATATGCAAACAATTCATGAATTACAACATAGCTAACTGCCAAACAAAGAATTGTAAATACACTTTAATCAAACATATATATATTATACAAGAAGCCAAGGAAAATTATCAAAGTACATACATATACCAATAATAGAATTATACCAGTTATGATATTCACAACATATCCAACTAATCAATTACGGATTTGCAAATATCCTATCTAATTATTAAAAATAACAGTCAACAACCGGAATTGAGGTAATCAAAGTAAATCAATACTACAGTTTTCAAAACAAATGCCCAACTATTCGCGACACTAAATCTACCATTTTTCAAGTATGGTCGTAATCCCATCGAAGGATGGCAAGCATTTCTTATGCAAGGAATTATCACAAGTATTTTCAAAATATACACTTAAACAGTAACCAGATCTCTTTAACTCTCCTTTACGTGGAAATAAGTCCATCACAGATGACAGTCGAGTACCAGTAAGTATAGTATTCAGATCTAAAAGGATTTTAACCAGAAACACATGCAAATACATTTATAACCATGATATCAATTGATAAACATAGGATTCAAGAATACTTCACAGATATTGTGAAGACCCTATGGCTCATATTAAGAAGTATAAAACATTGTTGAAAACGTGATTCACAACAATGTGGCTATAAGGCCATTCGATGGCATCCACGTTCGGTTTAAATAAAAAGAAACTCCATTAAATTTATTAAAGTTATAGGTGGTGGTAATTCCATCCATGCCAGGCTTCCATGAAAACCTTTTAAACCCTAAAAGAAAACTACAACGCTCATAACCAACAAACAAAATGAATGCAGGAATAAAGAGGCTGTAATCGCTCTGTCAATCAGAACTTAAACCCTAAGGGTTGAAACAAAACACTATAACTTATCTTGCATGAAGCTGGAGTTGAAATTCCAACTCGGCCCAACTTCTCAGTCAAGGAGCTACCTGCAATAACCCACAAAACAATTAGCAATTGTGGGTAGAATGTAAATGGAAAAGAAATAGAGCAAGGGTTTCGTGTGGTAGCTTACCTGGGCGTTCTAATACATGGGCCTCGGAGAAGGTGACCATGTCACCTTCCTCTCTAACACTCTCCACCTGTAAAACAAACAGCTATAGTTAGAACTAAACTAAAATAATGAAATAATGTAAGCAAGTAATTAAATCTTCATAGTTCTTACATTGGACGAGTTGCAGCTATTTGTTGAAGCTATTTGTTGGGCTAAGCACATATCCAGAATGAAAAATAGAAAGAAAAAAGATAGAATCTAAGTCTCATAAATATATTTTCATTGGTTATTGTGAGGATTCCAAAGCATGTATGTAGTTGTTTGATTCATCTACCCAAGGTGTTATCATTAAGCTAAATGTTCAATTCTGAAGTCTCTCCTATTGACGAAATCTCTCCTATTGATGAGTCTCCCGAACTCAATAAACATCACTTATAATATATACAATATTAAAAAGAGTAGTATAAAAATATTAATTATAACTAAATTATGAAAAAAATTATAGAACAAATAAAACATGATAATAATAATTAAAATCAACTTCATATTATATAATTTAATAATCTAAAAGATCAATAAATTCAAATGATTTATTTTTATTTGATTTAATTACAAAATATTTTAATCTTCGAAAGCCTCTTGTTCATATTAATCACTAATATTGAATTTTATTTATGCTAAATGTTATGGCATATAGATATAGATATAATAGATTTTGTTTTAAAAATCATAATATTATTAAATTTAAATTGGATAGCATAGTTATAATAGATATTTTGTTTTACTTAAAAGAATAAAAAAATTCAATTGAGTTTACTTTACACAAATTTGGAAGATAAAATGTACATTAAGTTATAATAAATTTAAAATCAAAGTTTATAAAAATGTTAATTTAAAAAATATAGAGATTTATTTTACTTTATCTCTTAAAGTTTTGGTATGGTTAATTTTTCTTTGAGTTTCAGGCTAGGATTGGTAAAGCAACTGGATCAATGGGATCAACAATTGCCTTTAACTCTATAGGATTTGTTGCAGAACCATTTAAAGGGACATAACCAACAAAGTCAAACTCATAATTTATTGAATAAATTGCATAATAAACTTATGAATCTACTACTGTCTATATTATTGGATCTACCGTTATCTATACTACTGGGTCTGTTGCTAATGCTGGAGGATCTGGAATTGCTTCTTTGTTTGCAGGGTTAACGAAGTCAACTATGAAACAAATGGTAGAAGAACGAATAGAGGGGAGAAAAGGAGAACCTTGTATTGAGTTTCAAGCTTGGTGGACAAAATCATTATGTAAGATTTGTGAACAATGTGGAGAGTGCTATGCAGACTGAGCTAAGTCCCATTGAATCCAATTACTAGTGCTTAACATCACTTTTGCAATCAAGATGATATACAAATCCAAGAGAAATGTGAAAGGAGAAAAAGTTTACCATATGGTTGCCAAGATGAACTTCCATGTTATGGATCATACAATAAAATTTTTAGAATTTGATCCCCATATGGATATAGCAAATGATGCTTGGATTGTTTAACATTGGGAAAATATTGTGTGGTGTTAAGTTAGGATATAAACCAGGATAGAAAGTCAATTATTCCCTTAGTCTATGTATTATTTTGAGTCTTTTGATGTAATATATTATGAGACTGTTTATTATATGCATTAGTGTATTTTGACTTGTTTTAGTTGAGGGTATTTCGAAGCCTTTTTATGGATCCAAATAGCAACATTATAGTGTTAATCATGCATTTGCAATGCATAGCATTATAGTGTTAATCATGCATTTATGTAATAGAAAAAGCAATAGGGTGAGAGATGTTTATCATATTATAAAAATCTAAACTACTATAAAATCTTTATTAGTTCTACGGTAAAAAAACAACTTATAAATATTGTGGTTTTAATTTGGTTTCTTACCTTCTTTAATTGGTGAAATTATTTAAGATAAATTGTTATCTCATTTAATGGTAATTGACTTATGTTTATGTGTATGTTATTGTTGGTGTTTATGCTTTAGTTAGTTTATATATATATATATAAACTAAAGCATAAACACCAACAATAACATACACATAAACATAAGTCTATATATATATATATATATATATATATGAATTTGATTTGTTTTTTTATCTTTTCATCCATTTCACTTCAATGTTGACATGTTATAGTCACTCATATCATTATAAGCCTTATTATTGATCACATTTTTTTTCCATCCATGTTGTTCACTTACCACTTTGACAATTTTCAATATAGGGTTTTTTCAACTTATATCCAATTCTTAATCAAATTAATTAAAATATTGGTGGTGAAAATTTGAATTCAAATTGCCAAAAGATATCCACCCTTTATGTAAAATAAATAATTTCACTAATAAAAATTGTTGTTGCCCACATAAACCATGATAAATTATAACGTTCAAAAATATATATATGAATTTTCCCTTCTTCTACATGTTAAGGTTGATTTTCTAGTAATCATTTGAGCTTGGTGGGTCCACTAAGTGAGGAATGGTCATCTTATATTGGGGGTCTCCATAGGGTTGTTATATCCCTCTCTAATGGGGAGGATTTTAAGTTGGTCTTGGAATATTAATAATGGGTTGATCTCGGCGAAATTGGCATGTGTGGCCCAGATGGTTGACATCATCCCATTAGACCATTAGTGGTATAGGTCGATCTGGAAATGGTCTGCTCCCCTCAAAATTCAAGCTATTTATATGGTTTGCTTTGGGAAACCATATCCTCTCTTGGGACAATCGATAGAAGAGGGTTGTTATAGGACCATATTTTTGTATTATTTGTGGAAGTGCGGAGGAATCTGTGGATCATCTCTTTATCTCTTGCTCTTACCCATGTGATGTGTGGAGTTGTGACTATAGAATATTAAACCTTTCTAGTGTTTGGTCTGGGGCTTTATGTTGGCCGTCGGTTTTGGGATAAGATAGTTGCACAGCATCGCGGATGTTGCGCAAGCGGAAGATGGTACGCAGGGCGGAGATTAGAATATTTTATGTATTTTTGGTCATCTTTTGTAGTTTTGGACCACATTTTGTGGATATTGGTCATTATTTTGTAGAATCAATTAAGAGTTAGTTAAGTGGACCATGAATGTAAAGGCGCAAGCCTATAAGTAGATCTAGAGTTGCAAGTGTCAATTAAGCTTATGATCCGAACTTTGGAGAGCACTTTTTGATCTGTGAACTGTTTTGAAGAATCTGTGATTTTGTGCAGAAGTAATATGACATGATGGAAGTTGAGCTGAATCATTGTGTTCTTTTTTGTTTTCTTGTTTTACTGTATTCTGCATCTCAATTATGAATGAAATGTGTAACTGCTACATGGATCTGTAAATGATGTCAGATGTTTCCCTGCTTTAAATGATGTTATTCTTTTGGATATGTTTGTGCATCAATGTATTTACTGCAACTCTGATGTAATGATGCGATCTATTGAATGGTTCTATTAATGCATAAGTTGAATGATCAGATCTGTTAATGTTGCACTGAGTTGATAAGTTGATGCACATGGTCCTCTCTCATTCAACAGAAAATTGGTTCCATTGGCTCTCCCTCGAACATCTCAGGTGAGACTTCATCTGCTCTGTAGGTGTTGTCGGACGGGGTAAAACCTATTCGGGCCGGTGCTCAGGGAGATCGTGGTGGTTTGGGTGTTGACAGAGTGGGAACCCCTGTCGACTAGTTTTTGTTGATTAGGTTTATGTAAACAAATGATTCCGTTGCCGGGACCTTAGTGCGACTGAATGGAGGACATTTTGTGGCATTCGACGAGACTAGAAATTCAAGATTGGTTTGACAAGAAGCTACTAGAATTTGCTGAGACAAAAAATCAAAACCCTGGACTGATGACGAATAAGTGGTTGGACAAGTACATAAACGACTGTCCACACAAGTATTTTATCTCTGAATTCCTGATCATCTTGTATGAGTGGTTGGCGCGGTTGACCTATAGCAAGACAAATTTCCAAGGAGGTGAGCCAACTTCCTAGACCCCAGAATTGATCTAGGAATTGAAGGAGGTAGATAACAGAGCATCGCGGGTTGTTGAAGTTTGGCTTGACAATATTTTGGAGGGATGTATCACCAAGGTTGTAGTTGATACAACTAAATCCTATAGCAAAGCAGAAAGGGAGTTATTCAATGGGCCACGAGGTAGGTTCCTTTTGTCTTTGCAATTTTCCACTAAGATGATCATCTGTGAAAAGGGAATATTGAAGATGCACCTTCAGTAGTAGAAATATGGTGTGCGGGGGTTGTGGATACCACAAAGACAGGGGGGAGACGAATGGAATGATACGAAGTAGATGGGTGCAAGTTACGACGAGACTATGAGGGAATCCGAGGAAGAGAGTGGTATTACGAGACGAGGATCAAGGTTCCTACAAGAGAAGAGGCAGAGGATAGGGGAAGGTCTTGCTACGATCGGAACACAAGACTGCAAAGGAAGACCACATGGGACAAAGAGACCCTACAATGACGACGAGGATGACCAGACAACGCACATGGTAGAGGCAAGGTCAACCCCCAGCAGTAATGTACCCACACCTCTATGCACTACATCACAACCAGGAATAAACGCAAGTTCAACACCAACGTGTCCAATGTGCCAACAACATTCTAATAGTATTAAATCAGCGTCTATAGAAAGAAGGCCCAAGATGGTGGGCGACGATGCGAAGTTACCTCTGTTCCATGGGAACGGGACTAAGGATCCAGAGCAGTATTGGTTCCTGTGTGAAGCAATATGGACTATCAGACAAATGGCGGATGATGAAGTCAAGAAGGGTCAGTTTGGGACAACCCTTCAGGGTCGCGCATTGGATTGATTCATGAAATTTGTACAAGTTCCTATGGGGACTCCGGCGAAGACCTCGACTGAGGTCAGGAAGGGAATAATTTAAGAGTTCAGGAAACCAAAATCTGAAGCACAATATATTATAGAAGAGAAGGAAATTAAGCAGTATCCAAATGAAGCTATTTGGGATTTTAACCAAAGGTTTAAGACAATAATGGAAAGGGTCAGCTTTGAGATTAGCGCCATTCATCATAAGGAATGGTTCATTGCAGCGTTATTAACCCATATCATACTACCGCTCATGAAACAAAATATCATGGCACAGAGTGAGGATTTGGAGATTGTGATGAAGTTGGAAGCTTCACCTGTTGGAGAAAATACAATTACTATGAACCAAATTTAGACGCAGCTAGCGAATCTGACACTCCAGTTGCAAGATATCAAGAAAGGAAAAGAGCAGCATGAAGAGATGTGGTGTATTCGATGTCGCGTAGATGGACATACCAAGGATAATTGCCCATATTTTTGAAACTACCTGTTGTGAAGAGCACTGAACACATTGAGTTGTGGCAGTGTGCCATGGTGCCTTATTTTTCAAGTATGCGGGCATTGACATGAAGAGTGCGGATATATGCATAAGATGGTGACAAAGCCAACGAACATATACTGCACATTTTGTCGATATGTCGGGTATGAAGATAAGGACATTCGCGCATATGACCTACTCCAGGAAAGAACATATGAATATTACTGTTTGAAGGGAGAGGATCATTGAGCGGTGCAGTAGCCGCAGCCGCAGGTGGTACAGCCACTTCCTCAACCCCAGTTTGTACTGCAACAGTAACCGCAGATGCATTTTGTACCGTAACAACAGTTTGTGCCACAACCGTAGTATAATCATATGTAGATGGCTCCACAGCAGCCACAATATGTTCAGTCAGCACAGTATGTTCAGCAGCAACCGAATCCCCCACAGCAGCAATTTAATCAACCACAATATCAGCAACAATGAGGATTCTGCAGAGGATTCCGAGGAGGATGAGGTGGAGGCTTTGATCAAGGAGGAGGAGAAGGTCATGGACCAGTGCAATGTTATAATTGTGGTGTAATGGGGCATTATCAGAGAGATTGTCCATTGTTGTAGTGTACGTGTACATACTGTACCGCAATTGATCACATTGTTGAGAACTGTCCACAAATGATCATGATGTGGCAGGAAGGAAATGTTCCATAGTTGCAGAATCATAACCAGTTGCAGAACCAGAATCAAGTACATAACCAGAACCAAATTCCAATTCATAATGAGAATACAAATCAAAACATGAATCAACCTGTGAATCCGCCATTGAACCAGAATTAGGGCCCGAGTCTCACAACTATCTCAGCGGAACCTAGGATGCAGGATGTTGACGTCGCAGTCATCACTTGCGGAGGTGCGACGATGGGAGAAGATAGACCACAACCACAAATTATGTTGCTCGAGAAGAAGAAGGCACAGTTCGACATTGATGCTGAGAAATACACATTTTTTTAAGTACGTGATGTGATCGAAAGGAATCCTAGTAAGTTACCTGTTTTTGAAATGTCCACTGCTTTTGATAAACATTGGTAGCAGAACCTTCACAACAACATGGTACCTTGCAGAACTTCTTTGATATTTGTTTGTCGTTGGAAAGAGATCCCGATGCTCTTGCCGAGATTGAGAGTCTGTTGCATTGACTAGCTATGGGGCGGAAGGATTCCACAGTGAATTATTTGCATTAGAAAAAGACAGGGAAAGAGATGCACATGAATATCCAAATTGGGTACTATGAGGTAGATTCAGTCATCCTGCATCTAGGCTCATATGTTAATATTCTGACAAGATAGACATGGCAGAATATGGGGAGCCTGACGATGAGTTGGTCTCTTGTATAGCTATGACTGGCTAGTCAAGCCATAATAACGTCAATCAGGCGAGTACCACACCTCGCGGTGGAAGTTGAATGGATGAAAACCTATGTTGATTTCGATGTAATTGAATTTGTTAATGGTGGAGGATCCTATCCCACATTGTTGGGGATTGGATGGGCCAATGATAGTATGGCAATGATCAATTTTAAGAAGTGTGTAATGACCTTTGATAATCAAGACATTAGATTCATCGCTCCGATGGATCCAAATGAAGGGTGAAGGTATGTTGAGCCAGTGAAGGATGAAGTTGTCAAGGGATGGAATCATGCATATAACATTTCAGAAGATTACATCCATCTAACCACCGATGGGGAACTCGGTTGGCACAGCGCTAGCTCTGTGTCTTTTGATTCTAATGATGCCTTAAAGAACTGGCAGAACCTCTTGCATGAGGTGTCGATAAGAAAATGCGGCTTAATTATGCAGTCACCGTGTCGCGTCGCGACTGATACCATTGATTTACCAATTTATGAAGGACTGCCTAAGTAATCTAATTTTTTGTTGAATTCAAAGATAAGTTATCAAAACCACAGTGGTTGCTAGCATTAGAGGAAGCACTGAAGGAAACTCCAGTATGCTAGTGGGAAACCCATAAGAATTCAATCACTATATGGTCACAGTGTCGAATATTGATGACAGTTCTCTTTGTAGATGCAGAAGTGTACCGTGTTGGAAGGTACGATGGGAGGAATATCCCTAAGAATCATCTGATTGAGTGTCAGACTTTGTGGGCATCATGACCAAAATATGAGTGGGCCCATGTCTTTGTCCACACATTGGATGAAATGTCACGATATTGGTATGTATCAGCTGAGTTGTGTAGAGATATCACTAACTGGGAGGAATTGACGGTTTGCTTCACTCACACCTTCAGTTTCACGGATGCCAATCTGGATGTTCATAATCAATTATAGCTCATTCATGATGTTGTTCTAAAGGTAGTGTCGATTGCATACCCTGTCATGGTCCACATGTGCATTGTCAGATGCAATCGATGATGGAATGTTATAATGTGACTGGAGGACCTGAGGATGATGAAGATCTACAGAATATCAATATTCCAGAAACAAAAGGGAGTTGGGATGTCGCAGCACCTGATGCACCGACGGATCCAATGAATCAGCCATTGAAGTTCGAGAAGGTCAACATTAGGACGGAGGAGAACCCAAAGTTTGCAATTGTCAGGGACTACTGGGACGAAGAAACAATGGAAAATATCACAGATCTGTTGCATGAATTCCAAGATTTGTTCCCTATGATTTTTTCTCAGATGAAGGGGATACTAGGAGATTTAGGAAAGATGAATATTTCCTTGAAGCTAGATGTGAAACCAGTAAGGCAAAGGCCGTATCACCTAAATCTGCGAAGCAAGGAGAGGGCCAAAGCTAAGATTGATAGGATGTTGGATGCTGGAATTATTGAGCCGGTTGAAGAATCAGAATGGATCAGCCCTATGGTGGCTATGGTGGTCCAAGATAAAAAGATGGGTGAGGTTTGGATTTGTGTCAACCTGAGAAAATTGAATGATGCGTGTATGCATGATCCATTTCTGACACCATTCACTAATGAATTTTTAGAAGGAGTAGGCGGTCAGGAGATGTATTCTTTCATGGATGTGTTTTCTGGATATCACCATATCAAGATTGCAAAAGAGGATCGCCACAAGACAACATTCGTTACTGAATGGGGTTGTTTTTCAGTACACCATGATGTCATTTGGGATGAAGAATGCGCCTATGATATTTTCCCGGGTTGTTGTCGCCGCATTCAAGGATTTTATTCAAAAATTCTTGCATGTTTATATGGATGACTGGACAGTTTATGGATTGATCATGGACCATCTGCAAAACTTGAGACTGATGCTAGAAATATGTTGACAGCATCAGATCGTGCTTAACTCAAAGAAGTGTATTTTTTGCGCACCTTTTGGGATGTTGTTAGGTCACATCGTTTGCAAGCAAAGACTATTGGTTAACCCTGTGAAGATTGCGCCGATTTTGAGCTTACCGCCACCTACGAATGTGAATATGCTTAGAGCAATGTTGGGGCACACAGGGTATTATCGCAAGTTCATACGAGGTTATGCTGCAATCATAGGTCCTGTGGAGAGATTGTTGAAGAAGGATTTTGTATTTATATGGAGTCAATAATTTCAAGACATTTTTGGTATGCTGAAGGCCAAGATGGCTTCCACACCAATAATAGTATTTCCTGGTTGGAACGAGTTCCATGTTCACATGGATGCATCATCTGTTGTGCTGGCAGTGGTGCTCACACAAGCGAGAGGAGATCTTGATCACCTTATTGCTTTCACTAGTTGGAAGTTGTCGTCTATGGAGAAAAACTATACAACCACAGAAAGGGAAGGTCTGGCAATGGTATATGCACTGAGAAGTTTAGGCATTACCTATTGGGTGGTCATTTCAAAATGTTTACAGACCATTCTACATTGAAATATACGGTCAATAAGCATGTGTTGGGGGGGAAGATATGTCGATGGCTACTTCTCTTTCAGGAGTTTGATTTTGAGATAATTGTGAATCCAGGTCGCTTGAATGTTGGACCTGATCATTTATCCTGAATTGAGACAGGTGAGGAACCAACAAACATTGAAAACTAACTACCAAATGGGCAGTTTTTTAGATTTGACATCTAGGTTGATGGTTATTATGAACAAATCATTCAGTTTTTGGCAATGGCAACCACACCAAAAGAATTGACTATGAGTCAAAAGAAGCAGTTGTGGTTAAGGCCTCGGATTTCCAATTGATCACTAGACAGCTGTATAAACTAGGATCGGATGATATTTTGAGGCTATGTGTCCTATTGCATGAACAAGGGAAGATTTTGGTAGAGGCCCATGTGGGAGTTGCTAGCGAAAAATATGGACGTCGAGCTACTACACGGAAGGTGTTGCACGTAGGGATTTGGTGGCCCACTCTTCATACTGATGCAATAGATTATGTGTAGACCTGCGATATCTGACAGAGAACTGGAAAACCATCAAGGAGGGATGAGATGTCGCTGGTACCTCAAGTGACATTGCAACCATTTGATAAATGGGTGGTGGACTTTGTGGGACCAATAAACCACCTAGGAATAGAAATAGTGTGCAGTATATCATTATAGCAGCTAACTATTTCACAAGATGGGCGGAGGCTGCACCGGTTGTGGATTGCACCGTTGTGACAACATCAAGGTTCTTGTTTGACAACATTGTGACTCAATTCGAGTGCCCAAGGATATTGATGAGTGACCAGGGGAGCCACTTCATCACTCGCACAATCAGTGCATTGACAGAGGAACTTCATATACAACATAAGAAGGGTACCCCGTATCATCCACAGGCGAATGGGACAGTGGAGGCATTCAACAAAGTGTTGGAGCACACTTACAAAGGTATGTAATGCAAACCACGATTACTAGGATTTAAATATTCCAACAGTCTTGTGGGCATATCGCACCACTTGCAAAATATTGACGAGACAGACACCGTTCAAATTGGTGTATGGGGAAGAGGCAGTCATGCCTATGGAGTACATTGTTTCGAGTTTTCACATCACAAAAGCAATAGCCATGGATGATGAAGCACCACTGGAGGAAAAATTGGACCAATTAGTTCATCTTGAGGAAGACTTCTTTATCGTGGGTTTTCACCAACGCGTTGAGAAGGATCGGCAGAAGGCTTGGAATGATTGCCATATAAAGAACAAACAATTTCAACAAGGAGACTTGGTGTTGTTGTATGACTGCAAGTTAATGAAGCATATAAGTAAGTTACAGATCCATTGGTTAGGTCCATCTATTATCAATACCATTACTTCAAGAGGAGCAGTTCAACTTCAACAGTTAGATGGTGCAATGCTACCAAATCTAGTGAACGGAAGCAGGTTGAAGCCCTATAGGACAGGCCTAGAACTGCATGATGCATGAGGAACTGCCCAATGAAAAAAAAAGAATTAGTTATATGGATAGATAGAAGGATGACGCACCAAGGGGAATTGGATGCGCAAGTAGGGGAGTCAGTAGCACAGTTTGGAAGGTCTGTCACGACAGCCACAGGGTCGCGACATAGTGAAATCAACAATAAATGTAGATAGTCAAAGCAGTTAACCAGCGATGCTTGTTGAAGCAACGTGTATTAATGGTGCATCTAATCATTGGATTGACATAATCGACAGCAGATTCGGGGAGTTGATGCATGATTTGGTCATGATGGTTATGGGATAGACTTGATGCTATAAAAAGGGGGTGGATGCAGTCGGAAGACACCATTGTGCAAGATTGAGCAGAGTTGTAGAGCTATAGAGTAGAGTCATATTAAGTAGGGTGAGTTTCCAAGTGAAGTGAGGTTGAGTGACTATTGAGCATTGCGGGGCACTGGTGTGGCATGAAGAGTGAACCAATCACGGTTGAGATTTTGAGTGAAAGGGAACCACCAGTCGGCCTAGTAACCATCGAGGAATAATTCGCAAGTATGTCGATAGGATCATTTTTGGTTTTTAAGAAGAAAAGGAAGGTCCAGAAGCCTAGCTCCCCGGTCCCGAAGAAGAGGCAGACTAGAATGTCTGCGAGGGTAGAGGAGGAAGCTGCACAGACAAGTCCATCAAGCTCGGGAGTTGTGGAGTCAGCACCCCATGAAGGGGTGTCCATTAAGGATATCCCTGGGTATATATCACTCTGGCGGCCCGGTGCGTAGACCAGAAAGCTCACCAAGAACCAAAAGTACCAAGTCAAGATGCCTGCAATACCACAGGGGATGGTATGCACCATAGAAATCATGCATGCGCTGATGCAAATGAAGTATGATGACCATGACTTGCTTGCATTGGAGGATGTTATGAAGGAACCATATGTGTCGATGATAATAGTAGGAGGCGGCCCAATAGAACACATTTTGTAGGACTCAACGAGCGGGCTAAACAAAGTAGGATTGTTGGGGTCGATTAACGTTCCGCATTTTGGGTGGTTCAATGAGGCGAATGTCTGTGTAAAGAATATTTTGTCTTTTTTTCATGGCGGGACGTTGTGGTTGGATGCACCATTCAAAATCACGGTAAAATTGATCTCATACATCATGGGGCTGCATAAGGATGGCCAAACTCCTCACAGTATTTTAGAGGCAAAGATAATGACAAGAGGCTTGTGGCAAGGTTGAAGAAGCGATATGGGTTGTAGCGTGATGGGAGGGCTTACCACATTGATAGTATCAATGACCAGGTAGTGCACATCAGAGCAAGTATTTTGGCTAGCAAAGTGGTCAAGAAGAACCGCCCCATTCAATGTACCTCGAGGGTGATTGTGTGCGCAAAACAATGTGTGGAGGGCATTCAAATGAACTAGTCACTCTTTTTAGTGAACCAGTTGGTGAAGGATGCAGTGGTAGTGGAGGCAAGAGAGCGATCATTTACATACATTTGGTTGTTGATCTTGATCGTGCTAGTGGATTGGATGGAGCCAAATGACTATCAAGGCATGGAGGTGGAATTGGTAAAAGTTCATAAGGTGGAATCAGTAAAATTTTGTTACCAGAATCTCTAGTGGGTAAGGGAACTTGAAAAATTGAAGGACTGTGCAATTAAATTTTTAATCTATTGGGAAGCACTGCTGTCAGCAACTGTGAAAGTTCCATAGTTATCTGAGGAAGCTGTGACAAAGTATAAAAGGATTGCACAGCTTGCAATCGACCCATGCACCATTCACGTGCAAGCACGACGTGACCCCGATAAGAAGTGGTTGTCGACGCCTTACAAGTTGTCTGATGGGGAATTGGAGGTGACTGTGAGTGATTGGCCTGCGGCATGGAGAGAACCGGTCAGTTTGGAATAATTATCAGCAGGACCCCCAGTGGATGCACCTATTGATCCCATGCATAAGGATGACCAGCAGAGTCACCATGAATCCCATGTAGAGTCGACAGAGACACCCACTGACTTGGAAGCAAAACATGCATTTGACGAGTCAAGGATGAAGAAACGACGTGAATAGGGTGCAGCCAGTAGCACAACACCAGGGATGGAGGCACAGTTGAAGTGGATCATTAAGGCGATAACAGATGCGACAGATGCAGTGGTTGAAGAAATGAAGAAATATGCACAAGAGGGATTTGTTAAGGTAAGAACAAGACTTAATTCTTTATGTGATGTTGTTTTGAAGAAAGAGACAAAGGGAGCTACTGTGCGGAACTTTGGCTCAATCAGCACTGAGACACAGGTTTGAAATGTTAAAATTCCTCTGACTGCAATTGAGACCAGCAAAGAGGACTTGAATGCCTCCCTGCAGCAGTTGCAGGACTTGTCTATTGACATCAACGTGCTGTCAACACAGACGTTGGTGCCTATGCAAAGAGTATCCAATCAGGAGTTGGTAGATAGAGAACAGA
This sequence comes from Pseudotsuga menziesii, assembly GCA_001517045.1. NCBI lineage: Eukaryota > Viridiplantae > Streptophyta > Pinopsida > Pinales > Pinaceae > Pseudotsuga > Pseudotsuga menziesii. Next base: position 803,557 of record LPNX010328143.1, on the reverse strand, counting down.
ACATCAACAGTCACTTTTTGCAATCGCAAGAGAAGGAAGCAGAAGCACAGAAAGAGGTTGAAGCATTGCAGATGGCATAAGAGGAGTTGAGGGCCAAGAGCGTCGCGGAGATTACAGAGTTAAAAAGGGAACAAGATCGGATAGTGGTCAAAAAGGCACGCCTCTAGGATACCAGAGTGCAGTTGGAAGAGGTCGTTTCAGATGCTTGTCAGCATGTATATGAGAGCGCCGTGAAACTAGATGTGGTAGAGAAAGCAAAACGGCTTGGATTTGTCATCGCATACTTACGGTGAGATAATGTAGAGTTGACTGCTTTGGTACATCCATATACACCACCTGAACAAGTCATGGAAAGGAAAAGCACCATGGAGGATCTAGCGACACAGCTAGAAGAGATGGAGCAGACAGCAAAGAAGGTCACGAACATGACTATGCAATTTTGGGGCAGCATAGTCCATGATGAGAAATTAGTGCAATTGACCAAGCAGTTGCAGGAGGCAGAGGGGCAGCTGGAGACACTAAAGATGGCATTGAGAGAAATGCCACCAGTTGTTCATATTACAAAATCTGCGGAGCTGAAGGAGTTGCAACAGCGCGTCGAGAAAGCAAGGGAAATATAGCAAAGGTGCAGTAAGCAGTTAGATGAGTTCCAAGATATTGGAGTGCATATTTCGGTTAAGGTAGTTGTTGTGTTGCAGGTCGCGCAGGAAGGCAAAAGGGAGGTATCTGAGAAGATGGTGGAGCACCCATTGGTGCATGACTTGATAGGAAGTCAGGAGATTGCTGAGAAGGTTAAAGAACAGGTAAAAGAAATTACTCAGTAGTATGAATACTTCAAGCTGAAGATCACTAAGTACACCATGTCCAGCTGACATAGCTCGAGGGCGAGCCACAAGATTTTGTTGGGGGCCTATTGGCAGGCGGTTTTGGGATAAGATAGTTGCACAGGATTGCGGATGCTACATAAGCTCAAAGACACGGGGCAAGCGGAAGATGGAGCACAAGGAAGAGATTAGAATATTTTATGTATTTTTGGTCATCATTTGTAGTTTTGGACCACATTTTGTGGATATTGGTCATTATTTTGTATAATTGGTTAAGAGTTAGTTAAGTGGACCATGAATGTAAAGGTGCAAGCCTATAAGTAGATGTAGACTTGCAAGTTTCAATTAAGCTTATGATCCAAACTTTAGAGAGCACTTTTTGATCTATGAATTGTTTTGGAAAATCTATGATTTTGTGCGAAAGTGACATGGCATGACGAAAGTTGAGCTGAATCATTGTGTTCTTTTTTGTTTTCCTGTTTTACTATCTTCTACGACTCAATTATGAATGCAATGTGTATATGCTACATGGATCTGTAAATGATGCAATGTTTCCCTGCTTTAAATGGCGTTATTTTGTTGGATCTATTTTCTCATCAATGTATTTACTATAGCTCTGATATAATGATGCGATCTATTGAATGGTTATGTTAATGCATAAGTTAAATGATCAAATATTTTAACGTTGCACTGATTTGATAAGTTTATGCACATGGTCCTCTCTCATTCCGTGGAAAATTTGTTCCATCAGCTCTCCCTCGAACATATTGGGTGAGACTTCATCTATTGTGCGGTTGTTTTCGGACGAGGTAAAACCTGTCTTGGTCAGTGCTCAGGGAGATCGCGCCAGTTTGGGTGTCGACAGAGTGGGAACCCCTGTCGACTAGTTTTTTTTTACTGGGTTTGTGTCAACACTTTATTCCCTTCTTGCTAGATTTCCTGGTTGTGAATTCATTTCCTTTACGGTGAGCTGTAATAACCCAAAAATTCGTAAAATTTAAAAAAAATTAAAGTGACATAAAATGTCTAAAGTCGCAACTAAGTAACTGCTTATGGTTAGCGGAAAATGAAACAGATTATAAAAGAATATAGGATTGCTTCTTTAAATGAACTTGTAAACTAAAGGATGTAATCTTAAACACCTATGTTAGTATTACCAATGACTTAACAGCTCTAGTTCTATTAGAGTTAGAAAAGGATTCGCATTTCTTTTACTGCTAGATATACTGATGATTAACTTTTTTCTAGGTAAGAATTCTTATATGAGATTGGGGCTTACTTAGCATTCTGCTAACTCGATTGGACTCCTGGTTCCCTACAGTTTTAGCAGGTAAGCATAAGATCCAGTAGGTGTTATTTAAAATTACGTCAAGAACTACTTCCCTAGCATGATTAAGATGCTAGTTTTAGAAAAGGTTTAAATATGCTGCTTGTCTTCAAGAAGGTAACGTTAATTATTTTTACGTTGTTATAAATCCATAGTTGCATTTATAACTAACACTATAATGACTTCTTATCAAAAACATAAACAAGGGATTAAATTGCAAGAGCAAGTTCTTACCAAAGTTCCTTCAATCGTATGAAGATTATTCTCTAAAAATCTAAAGAACATGGTTTGGTTTTCTTGTGTTTATAGTACTGGTTAATTATAAAGTCCCATATAGAGAATAGAGCTCATGGTTTTGAGCTTAAGTTCACTTCAAACTATTTAGGGATCTTACAGCTATTCTCACTTCAATACTCAAAAGATGTCCTTCTTTTAAAGCATGAATAAGTTCCTATGTTTTTCAATTATAAATTTAACAATGAGTTATTAGAATCTTTAACAGGAATTCTCCATCATTGTTAGTCTTCAGTTTCTTGATCACTCCTTCATCAAAATAGTATAAAGGTTATGTTTTTGAAAGTTTATGGCTTTTCCTTTTTAATATAGTTATAAGCTTTATTATAACCATCTCATAACTCTATACTACTTCTAAAATTACACCATATATATTCAACTTGTTTGCAAGCATGAAGATCTTCTAGGATAAAATAGTATCCAAGTTGTAACAATAGTATTCAAGTTATAACTATACTATTTAAGTTATAACAATAGTATTTTGAGTTATAACAATAGTCTTTAAGTTATAACCTAAGGTAGAATTACCTACCAAACAAACTACTATGATGAAATCAAATGATGGCAAGCATATCTTATATAGTTTGGAATGATTATTGGTATTAAAATAATGCAATTGTTGATTGCAGCGCTGACTATAGGCATCGACCCATGTTTGGAGAATTATTTGGATGGACACGTGGATATGTTACATCCACTCGAGGGTTGACTTAAAAGCTTGAAACCCTACTCATTTGCTTGTGTTGCGTGAGTTTCTCCTTTGTGTTGGTCGAGATGAGAGCTCGCGGCCATGAGAGGCCTGTAACCACCTCCAAACATTGGCATTTCACCTGTAACATCTACACTGTGACTATTGGGAGAAGTCATTGATGGTTTTGGTTCTTCTGTGTGTTGAAAAGCTACAGCGAGGGTGTGTAATGGCTTTTCTTTGTGGCTCAAAGGCTGTGCTTGCCTTAACCTGCAACTGAACACTCAAAAGTTGTTGCCTTCATTTGGTTGAGTCGATTTCCTAGTGTTTTCTTTGCATAGGTGACTTCACAGCTTCGTCCTTCTGGCATGGTGCCAAATGGCACCTGGTGTGGCCATCTCTTCTCAATTTCAACTCCAAGTTTCAACAAGTAAACTCTTACTCTAAGTTAGGTTTTTCATTTGTTTTTCTTACAAGGGTTTTACAAATTTTTATGCAAACGAGTATTAAAAAGTTTTGGTTTGGAACTTGCAAGTTCTTGCTTCGGGATCCAATGTTGTAGGTGAAAACGAGCTCACTCATCAGTCTTTACATGAGAATCCAACTGGTAAGCCCCGATTCCATCGAGGGTTTCTTCCTGCGTGATGTTGTGGTTGTAATGGCATGGCCTCGGTTCTCAGTTAGCTTAAATTTCCAGCTTGTTTGCTATTTGTAAAAGGTTTTAGAAACCATTAAAGGGTATTTCGTGCAGGGTGAACAAGGATCTAGAAGCCGTGATGTAAATGGGTTTTATTTGATGTTTTCAACCTTACGGCCTGAACAATGTAAATGCTTTCATTTTAAAACAAAAGAGCCCAACTCTTAACTTAAAGAGGCTTGTCGACCTCTGTCTAATTTATTTCAGTTTTTACAGTAGATTTTGGTTGGTGAAGGAAGACTTTGAAATAGTCGGGATTGTAAATGGGAACAGGATTTTTCTCCTGTCAGTAAAATATTTTGAAAATGTTTAATATATATTGTGTATTTTGGTTTTATTAATAAGCCTGAGCCTCGACCCTTTGGCTCTAAAGGCTGAAATCCATTCCTTATTAATGGATTCTGTATTGCAAAATGTTTATGTAATATTTGATTATTTTAATTCTATTTTCAATAATTTGTTTATGTAATTTTTTTTTAAATTATTACCCTGTATTTATAATGATTTCCAAAGCATAGCTTATGGGAAAAAATTACTGTGTTTAAGAGTAATATTTTACTCTGGTTTTTGGCTTAAAAGGGTTAATTAATAAATAAACCCTACAGCTCGATAATAGCATTATTATACTTAGTAATTCTTAGCTCTGTTTATTTAATGATTTCTATAATGATTTTTACAGTTTTATTTGTAAATCTCAGCTAAAGAGGATTAGGGTTTATTGCTGCATACTTGTGAATAGGATATATTTATCTTTCAATAACATATGTGGTTCTAAATAGGTTAAAGTACAATCCTTATGTCTTAGACAGAGACACATATTTTGTGGAATTCAATGTTATAAAAATGTTTTACAAATTATTTTTACCTGGTTCTTAGATGTTAGCCTATTTCCTTACTTATGTTTAATTATTAAACTGTAATTTCTATGTTTTATAAAGAATACTAATACTAGAATTAGTTCTATAAATAATATTATTACTATTATTTTACCTACCTATCTTTTAGTTTATAACTAAAGTAAATAGATGCAAACAATATTTACTACTTCTTTACACTAGAAATCATAAGCACACTAAAGTAAAATGTAATTACAATTTTCATTCAAGCAAAAGAATCATCTTATTCACCTAAACACCCATCTGTACTAGAGTTCAGCCTAAGTAAGGCGTGGAAAAATACAGTATGAAAATTCTAATTCTATATGTTTCTCATTTTGCATATTCATTACTATTTCTAACATAAACTGCAATTTACCAAGTCTAACATTACACAGTTACTTCTTTCTTCACAAACCCTAATTAAATACTAACATGCCTGTATTAAAAACTAGTAAACATTTTACTGATAATGGTAAAGAAAGATAACATAAAGACAAATAGAACATGTTAATGATAAGACAACAATAGCTTAAGGAGGATGTTCCTCCCAACCAATCTCCTAGAGAACGCTCAGACAGCGCTTCCTCTGGACCCCCGAGCTTGTTCTTGGTCTTCTTGGCATAGTAATAGGTGGAGACTATAACCTTAACACCTTTTTGTCACCTGACTGATCCAATTACCTCAGTAATTAAAATTTGCTCTCAGCAGTAAGAACTTCAGCCTAATAGCTGCAATAAGTTCAATCTTAGTAGTTGACCCCTCAAACTCACTTCAGTAATCCCCTCCATTGAATTTCCTTGGAGTAAATTCATTCACCCTGAATGATCACCTCTAGAATGAGCAGCCTCAGTTGTCTTCAATGGGAAATTTTATAGATATGCCTAGGTCTTCTGGGTCAGTTTTCATTTAATGAGCCACCTGCTTTGATTCCACTTTCTTGGGGAATCAGGACCACAAATATAGGGAAGTTGCCACCTGCAACAGTTGGAAGCAGTTTGAGGATGTTGCCACTTGTCAGTGTACTCTCCACCCAGTCTCTTCCACCAATTGACCAGTAAACACTCTTTTAACAACTTCCCTAAGCTATTGTCTCATCATTTATTTATTTATAAATAAAATATTTTGAATTACATTAATTATTCTTAACCCCACTGGGTCATCAATTACAAACTTAGCATAAAATATAACACAATGTTCCTCAAATAACATTAAATTGTTTTTGCAAATTGGGGCATGTGACATACACACCCCCTTAAATTATAACATCGTCCTCGATGTTATTTATTCATCATCCTCAGAGTTCCCCTAAAATATAATTGGATATGCATCATGCATATGACTTTCCAATTCCCAGGTGGCTTCCTTTGAACTAAGGTGCTTCCATTGCACCTTCACTTGACCAATGGTGCAGTTTCGAAGCGAGATCTCCCCCCGCTCGAAGATACAATCCGGTTCCACCAGAAAATATCCTTCGGGTTCCACCTGCACATCATTCCAATTAATAACATGAATAGCATCATGTACATATTTTTTTAATACAGAAATGTGAAAAACATTGTGAACTCTCAAATTCAGTGGTAAAGCTAACTGATAGGCTACCTGTCCGATCCTTGACAGTATTTCAAAAGGACCACAATATCAAGGTGCTAGCTTGGCACAGCTACCCAGCCTTAGAGAACTCTTTTTGAGTCTCCCCTTAATGAAAACATGTTCGCCTACCTGGAACTCCTTTGGAGTTTGTTTAAGTTCTGCTTGACTTTTCTATCGATCTTGAGCAATTTTCAAATTACCGTGTACCTATTTTACAACTAATTCCATTTCTTTCAATAATTCAGGTCCTAATACTAACCTGTCCACTGGATTACTCCAAGAGATGGGGGTATTGCATTTCCTTCCATACAGAATTTTGAAAGGACTATACCTAGCTAAAGCTTGATAATGATTATTGTAAGCAAATTCTACCAGGTGTGAATAATCTTCCCATTTACTTGGCTGCTCCTTTAAGTACATTCTGAGTAGATCCTCCAATACCTGATTTACTCTTTCAGTCTATCCATCAGTTTGAGGATGGAAAGAGGTACTAAATTTTAACGTAGTATTTAATCCTTTGAACAAAGATCTCCAAAAATTACCTGTAAATTTAGGGTCTCGGTCTAAAATTATCACCTTCGGTATTCCATGCAACTGGAAATTTTGTTTTAAGAAAATATCAGAAATATTTGCAACTTTAGAAGCAGTTTTTATAGGTATAAAATGCACTGCTTTACTCAATTTTTCAACCACTACCATTATTGAGTCATATAAGTTCTGATTTTTAGGTAATCCAGTAACAAAATCAAGGCTAATTATCTCCCATTTCCAGCTAGGGATAGGAAATGGCTGAAGTAGCCTAGCTGGATGCTGATGTTCAGTTTTTACTTGCTGACATTCAAAGCATCTAGCAATATATTTTTCCAGTTCATTTTTCATGTTTGGCCAGAAATAATCTTTTCTTAACATGGTTATAGTTTTCTGATAACCTGGATGCCCTGAATAAGGAGTTTTGTGAATTTCGTTTAAAATTAATAGCTTGATCTTAGGTACATTAGGTACGTATAATCTATTTTTATACAATAATAATCCTTTTTAATTCAAGTTGTACCTTGTACTTAGACTTTCTATTAAATTCTCTTTTACTTTTGCTTGTAATTTTCAATAATTTTCGTCTTGTTCTATTCCTGCTTCAAGTTGTTCTTCCAAATCTGTTGTATAAGTGCTAATAGCTGTTGTAAAATTCAGCGTTGCATTTCTACTTAATGCATCAGCAACTTTATTCTCCTTTCCTTTGATGTGTTGAATTTCAAAATCGTATTCACTTAGAAAAGCTAGCCACCTAGCTTTCCTAGCATTCAAGTTAGGTTGATCTAACAGGCATTTCAATCCTTTATTATCTATCATGAAGATAAACTTCCTTCCAATTAAATGATGACGCCACATCTTTAAGGCATGTATGGCAGCAGCTAATTCTAAGTCATAGGTTGCATAATTTTTCTCATGAATCTTCAGTTTCCTAGACTCATAAGCAATGACATGTCACTTCCTGAGTCAATATTCCTCCTAAACCGTCATTGCATGCGTCAGTACATACTATAAAATCTTTATTAGGGTTAGCAATTCTTAATATTGGTGTGGTGGTTAATAATGTTTTTTACTTTTTAAAACTGTCTTCGTACTTCTGATTCCAATCAAATTTCTTCCCCTTTTTCTGCAAAGAGGTTATCGAATTTGCAATTCTTGAAAACCCTTCGATGAACCTTCGATAATAACCGGTAATCCCCATAAATGATCGGACGTCAGTTACGTCTTTTAGGACTGGCCAATCTTCGATTGCCTTTATCTTTTCAAGGTCAACCGAAATTCCTTCTTTTGTCACCACATGACCTAAGTACTGGATTTTATCTTTAAAGAAGTCACATTTACTAAATTTCACAAAAAGTTGATGCTCTCGTAACTCTTGCAAGACAATTTTTAAGTGTTCTTTATGTTCTTCTTCAAATTTTGAGTAAACTAATATGTCGTCAATAAATACGACCACAAATTTATGAAGATATTTGTGCATTATATTATTCATTAGACACATAAAAACAGCTGGAGTGTTAGTAAGCCCGAAAGGCATAACAACAAACTCGTAATGTCCATATCGAGTTCTAAAGGTTGTTTTAAAGATGTCTTCATCTTTAATTAGGACCTGGTGATATCCAGACCGTAAAAATCAATCTTTGAAAACACCGTAGCTCCACATAGTTGATCAAATAGATCATCTATGCGAGGTAACGGGTATCTGTTCTTGATAGTCATTTTATTTAATTGACGATAATCTATACATAGTCGTAGAGTTCTGTCCTTCTTCTTAACAAAGATGACAAGTGCCCCCGAGGGAGACACAATGGGTCTAATATAATTCTTATCAATAATTTATTTTAATTGTGACTTAAGTTCATTTAGTTCGAGTATATTCATCCGATAAGGGGCTTTTGAGCTGGGCACTGCACCAGGTACCATCTCAATAGTAAAATCTAATTCCCATTTTGGAGGCAGTCTTGGAATTTCTTCTGGAAATACATCTGAATATTCCTTTAGAATCGATATATCTTCCAATTTTAATTTATCTATGTTGTTCATGTTTTCTTCATCGATTATTGTTACTACATAAGCCTTACAATCTTTCCTAACAGCTCTCTTAAGCTGCAGAGCAGAGATCTGCCTTACGGTTGTTTTCCTAGGGATTCCCTTTACACTTTAACTTTCCATCGTTATTTATGCAAGTAAAGGTTTTATCGAAGCAATTCAAGACCACCCTATGCTGCTCTAACCAATCCATACCAATTAATATATCATATGAGCCTAAAGGTAATACATTGAGTTTAACAAAAGTTTCAAACTGATCCATAGTTACTGCACAATTCTTTACAAAACTAATTACCTTTCTCTTTGCACCAGTAGCTAACTGAACTAACCAAGAACTTGCAAACTTTTCAACTGGAATTTTACATTTTTCTACCAAATTAGGAGAAATATAGCTTAAACTAGCTCCCAGATCAATTAAAATAGATATAGGTATTTGATTTATCTTACCTTCCACTTCCACTGTGGAAGTTTGATAGTCTGCTTGCCGATTCACTAATGCTGCATTGATCCTGGGCATTGCCCTCGCTAGATTTCCAACAGTCATCTACTCCTATATTGTGTGGATGTTGCTAACAGTCTTCTTCTGATTGGGATAGACTGATGCATAATGCGGACCATTGCATTCCCAACACTTTATGGGTTCTTTTCGTTTAAAGTTCTTTGTGTAGTTACTGTGGTTGTTAGCAGATTCTTTATTCTTTTGATTATTCTGATTGGTCTATGAATTACTTTTATTCCCTTGGAAATTCTTATTAGAAAATTTTCTAGTGTTATTATTTTTAGAATTTCGATTAGGTACAAACTCTTTCTTCTTTTGTTCAAAGTTATTATTCCTTTTGGCCTTCCAGTTGGCCATACTCTCCTTTTTATGATTATGTTCATAACAAAAATTCGCTTTTCTCATGGCTTCTTCTAGATTTTTCGGATTGTCATACTCAATCATGTCCTTTATATGATAAGGTAAACAGCTGAGAAACCGATGTACCTTAGGTTTCTCGTCCACAATGTATGGCACATACCTAAGCAGACTTAGAAACTTACTGTTCAGTTCTTTCATATTCATTGTACCCAATTTTAACTCGTAGAATTCCTTAGCCCTTTCCTCATAGTACTGTTCAGATAAAAATTTATTTTTGAAACATTTCTTGAATGTGCTCAAATTTATGTTTTTCTCTCTTATACCTTTTACTCTTTTTAAGTCCTTCCACCATATATCAGCTTTTCCCGTAAGATTATAAATAGCCATCCTGGCCTTCAGTTGATTAGAATAGTTATAAATTTGGAAGTATTTCTTCATCCCAGATAACCAAGATTCTGCTTCTTCCGACCTTTTCAGTTTCTCCATTAAATGTTGGGGGCTTGATCTTCTTGAACTCCCTAGAGATTTCTTCATAAGGTTTATATTTTCTTTTCCTAGTATGGTGGTTATCTTCACTACTGTCACTAGTATAATGAGAGTTGTGTTTATCACCATATACTTCGGAAGATGAGCTACTTTCATTTTTAAATTGTTTAGTCTTCTTATACTTATGCTGATAACCTATATCTTCAGACTCGGTTCTTTTACCCTTCCCCTCGGTATGAAATCTTTCTATTAAGATCTTATTCGGCTCCTCTTGAGTTCTCAGAATCCTCTAATTTTCTTTCTTAACTAATTCCATCTCTGATTTTAATTCTTTAACTGTTTGTAGTAGTTTGGAAGAATTATTGGTTATATCTTCTTGTATAGGTTCTTTTTGAAGATTATCTTGTTTAGTGTAAGGAGACTCCTCATCTGCATATTCTTCCAATCTATCCATACCTGTCATTAACTCATAAACAAATTTCTCTGTGTGTATCATTCAAAGAAAACAACATCAGCATAATTATTTAAATTCATTGTTCCATATAAGCAAGTTGAGCTTCATTAAGGCCTAGTGTTTGAACCTTGTGCTCTGATACCACATGTAATAACCCAAAAATTCGTGAAATTTAAAAAAAAATTAAAGTGACATAAAATGTCTAAAGTCGCAGCTAAGTAACTGCTAATGGTTAGCAGAAAATGAAACAGTTTATAAAAGAATATGGGATTTCTTCTTTAAATGAAATTGTAAACTAAAGGATGTAATCTTAAACACCTGTGTTAATATTACCAATGACTTAACAGCTTTAGTTCTATCAAAGCTAGAAAATGATTCACATTTCTTTTACTACTAGATATACTGATGATTAACTTTTGTCAAGTAGGTAAGAATTATTGTATGAGATTGGGGCTTACTTAGATTTCTGCTAACTCAATTGGACTGCTGGTTCCTTACAAGTTTAGCAGGTAAGCGTAAGATCCAGAAGGTGTTATTTAAAATTACATCGAGAACTACTTCCCTAGCATGATTAAGATGCTAGTTTTAGAAAAGGTTTAAATATGTTGCTTGTCTTCAAGAAGGTAATGTCAATTCTTTTTCTGTTGTTAAAATCCATATTTTCATTTATAACTAACACTATAATGACTTCTTATCAAAAACATAAACAAGGGATTAAATTGCAAGAGCAAGTTCTTACCAAAGTTCCTTCAATCGTATGAAGAGTATTCTCTAAAAATCTAAAGAACATGGTTTGGTTTTCTTGTGTTTACAGTACTGGTTAATTATAAATTCCCATATAGAGAATAGAGCTCATGGTTTTGAGCTTAAGTTCACTTCAAACTGTTTAGTGATCTTACATCTATTCTCACTTCAATACTCAAAAGATGTCCTTCTTTTAAAGCATGAATAAGTTCCTATGTTTTTCAATTATAAATTTAACAATGAGTTATTAGACTCTTTAACAGGAATTCTCCATCATTGTTAGTCTTCAGTTTCTTGATCACTCCTTCATCAAAATAGTATAAAGGTTATGTTTTTGAAAGTTTATGGCTTTTCCTTTTTAATATAGTTATAAGCTTTATTATAACCATCTCATAACTCTATACTACTTCTAAAATTACACCATATATATTCAACTTGTTTGCAAGCATGAAGATCTTCTGGGATAAAATAGTATCCAAGTTGTAACAATAGTATTCAAGTTATAACTATAGTATTTAAGTTATAACAATAGTATTTTGAGTTATAACAATAGTCTTTAAGTTATAACCTAAGGTAGAATTACCTACCAAACAAAATACTATGATGAAATCGAATGATGGCAAGCATATCTTATATAGTTTCTAATGATATTGGTATTGAAATAATGCAATTGTTGATTGCAGCGTTGACTATAGGCCTCAACCCACATTTGGAGAAGTATTTGGATGGACACGTGGATATGTTACATCCACTCAAGGGTTGACTTAAAAGCTTGAAACCCTACTCATTTGCTTGTGTTGCGTGAGTTTCTCCTTTGTGTTTGTCGAGCTAAGAGCTCACGACCATGAGAGGCCTATAACCACCTCCAAACATTGGCATTTCACCTGCAACTTCTACATTATGACTGTTGGGAGAAGTCGTTGATGGTTTTGCTTCTTCTGTGTGTTGAAAAGTTATAGCGAGGGTGTGTTATGGCTTTTCTTTGTGGCTTGAAGGCTGTGCTTGCCTTAACCTGCAACTAAACACTCAAAAGTTGTTACCTTCATTTGGTTGAGTCAATTTCCTAGTGTTTTCTTTGCAGAGGTGACTTCACAGCTTCTTCCTTTCGGCATGGTGCCAAATGGGACCTAGTGTGGCCATCTCTTCTCAGTTTCGACTCCAAGTTTCAACAGGTAAACTCTTACTCTAAATTCGGTTTTTCATTTGTTTTTCTTACAAGGGTTTTACAAATTTTTATGCAAACGAGTATTAAAAAGTTTTGGTTTGGAACTTGCAGGTTCTTGCTTCTAGCTCCAATGTTGTAGGTGAAAAAGAGCTCACTCATCAGTCTTTACATGAGCATCCAACTGGTCAGCCCCGGTTCCATCGAGGGTTTCTTCATGCGTGACGTTGTGGTTGTTGGAAGTTGGTTCTTGTGGTTGTAATGGCACGGCCTCGGTTCTCTGTTAGCTTAAATTTCCATCTTGTTTGCTATTTGTAAAAGTTTTTAGAAACCCTTAAAGGGTATTTCGTGCAGGGTGAAGAAGGATCTAGAAGCCGTGATGTAAATGGGTTTTAATTGATGTTTTCATCCTTACAGCCTGAACAATGTAAATGCTTTCGTTTTAAAACAAAAGAGCCCAGCTTTGAACTCAAAGAGGCTTGTCAACCTCTGTCTAGTTTATTTCAGTTTTTACAGTAGATTTTGGTTGATGAAGGAAGACTGTGAAACAGTCGGTATTGTAAATGGGAACGGGATTTTTCTCCTGTCAGTAAAATATTTTTTTTTAATTATTACCCTGTATTTATAATGATTTCCAAAGCACAGTTTATGGGAAAAAAATACTGTGTTTAAGAGTAATATTTTACTCTAGTTTTTGGCTTAAAAGGCTTAATTAATAAATAAACCCTACAGCTCGATAATAGCATTATTATACTTAGTAATTCTTAGCTCTGTTTATTTAATGATTTTTACAGTTTTGGTTTTAAATCTCAGCTAAAGAGGATTAGGGTTTATTGTTGCATACTTGTGAATAGGATATATTTGTCTTTCAATAACATCTGTGGTTCTAAATAGGTTAAAGTACAATCCTTCTGTCTTACACAGAGACACATAGTGTCTGGAATTCAATGTTATAAAAATGTTTTACAAATTATTTTTACCTGGTTCTTAGATGTTAGCCTATTTACTATACTTATGTTTTATTATTAAACTGTAATTTCTATGTTTTATAAAGAATACTAATACTAGAATTAGTTCTATAAATAATATTACTACTATTCTTTTACATACCTATCTTTTAGTTTATAACTGAAGTAAATAGATGCAAACAATATTTACTATTTCTTTATAGTAGAAATCATAAGCATACTAAAGTAAAATGTAGTTACAATTTTCATTCAAGTGAAAGAATCATCTTATTCACCTAAACACCCATCTGTACTAGAGTACTGCTTGAGTCAAGCGTGGAAAAATACAGTATGGAAATTCTAATTCTATTTGTTTCTCATTTTGCATATTCATTACTACTTCTAACATAAACTGCAATTTACCAAGTCTAACATTACACAGTTACTTCTTTCTTCACAAACCCTAATTAAATACTAGCATGCGTCTATTAAAAACTAGTAAACATTTTACTGAGAAAGGTAAAGAAAGATAACATAAAGAAAAATAGAACCTGTCAATGATAAGATGACAACAACTTAAGGAGGATGTTCCTCCCAACCAATCTCCTGGAGAACGCTCAGGCAGTGCTTCCTTAGGACCCCCAAGCTTGTTCCTGGTCTTCTTGGCAGAGTATTGGGTGGAGACTATAACCTTAAGACCTTTTTGTCACCTGACTGATCCAATTACCTCAGTAATTAAAATCTGCTCTCAACAATAAGAACTTCAACCTAATAGCTGCAATAAGTTCAATCTCAGCAATTAATCCCTCAAACTCACTTCAGTAATCCCCTCCATTGAATTTCTCTTGAGTAAATTCATTCACCCTGAATGATCACCTCTAGAATGAGCAGCCTCAGTTATCTTCAATAGGAAATTTTATAGAGATGCCTAGGTCTTCTGGGTCAGTTTTCATTTAATGAGCCACCTGCTCTGATTCCACTTTCTTGGGGAATCATGACCACAAATATAGGGAAGTTGCCACCTGCAATAGTTGGAAGTAGTTTGAGGATGCTGCCACTTGTCAGTGTACTCTCCACCCAATCTCCTCCACCAATTTACCAGTAAACACTCTTTTAACAGCTTCCCTAAGCTGTTGTCTCATCATTTATTTATTTATAAATAAAATATTCCGAATTACATTAATTATTCTTGACCCCACTAGGTCATCAATTACAAACTTAGCATAAAATATAACACAATGTTCCTCAAATAACATTAAATTGTTTTTGCAAATTGGGGCATGTGACATGAGCTCCCTAGTTACATTTGTTGGTATTTGTGGAAAGTGTGCAATGATCGCATATTTGAAGGTGAGATAAGGCCGACAACGATGGTGGGATGTTGGGATGTAGCATCTTACAAGGAGATCCAAAAGGACAATATGTCCAATTCATTATTTCCCGATTGTCGTTGGTTGCTCCAACCTTCCCATTGGATTAAGAGGCCACTTTGATGGTGCTTCTCAATCCCAATTTTGTTAGGGTGGTGTAGATGATATGCTTTGTTTGAATCAATCCAGAAATTATAGATTGAGTTTGAACTGTGTGGGTGGAACAAATTCTCAATATGAATTGTTCGATTTGTGGATGCTCTTGTACTTTGCGAGGCATATTAACATCGATTAGTCGCAGGGAATTCAAAACTCATAATCCATTGGGTCAACAATTTAGTTCCTTTCAGTGGAGGTGCTGATATTTTGGATGGAAAAGACCAAGTATTTGATCTCTGAGTTTTGAGGAATTACCTTTCAACATATATATTGAGAATTCAATCAAGAGGCGGATGGGTTATCGAGGTCGGCATTGTTGGAAAGTGAAGGACATATCTAGTGTCAATGCTTCATAGATGATGATATGGAGTCGGAAGAGATCATTCACTTGTAGATATGTATTCATATAGCATCAACATCTTTGTTGATCCCACATTTCCCCCTATTTTTTGGCACCTATTTATCTAATCCTTTGTCTTGCAAGTAAAACACAATTTTTGGGTCTGCGCTTTAACTGTTGATTTCCATCCAGTTCCTGGAGGGGATTGTTTTATTCTTGGGTTTATATACACACTTATTATTATTTTGGTTTCGACATATATTCTGGATTGGGAAACTCCAAACACTTTCGATCCAAGTTGTGGATCAAACATTCTGATTTTATGGTATTTTAGGACTCCTGAGGGACTTAGTCCATGTTTCTGTGGTCTCCTATTGGCTATGTTTGATTGGGTTGTCTCCATCTATATTTTTTTTGGATTATTGGTTGTATGTGATTGGGATAAGTGATTTGTTTGGTCTCTTTTTGGTCAGTCTATGGCCATCAGGATTTGGTTTTGGAGCTTTGTTGTTTATGTGACGGTCCACTATTTATTGTGTAGTGGCACCCACTGGTCATGTGATGTTGTTATTTCTTTGCTCATTTACATATATTTTTAATATAAATATAATCGTTTTTATGTGAAAAAAATATTAACCACTTATTTATATTCATGAACCCAAGAGCAATCACCAAACCATGATGGGATAAAGAACTTTCTTTATCGCACATATATAAGTTAGGCCACTTATTTTCATTCGTGATTAAACATACATCCCTCTAAAATATTTTGAAACATATATCCCTTTCAAGTGTAAATAAGTGAAATATGTTTTAAACATGTCTTTATTTCACATTTAAATGCATAAAAAAGTGATACCAACAAAATTGTTTTACACTCAAATTATAAATTCTTTATTTAAAAAATAAATTTATTTTGTACTAAAAATATAGATTTTTCATTTTCATTTTATTTTTATTATTAATATATATATTAAAAATATTATTAAATACATATATTAAAATATTATTTTTATTTCTATAAACCAAAATTTACAATGATGAGAAAAAAAACTAATAACATTTTCTCTTGGGATTTCCTTCCGATCTACAAATATATAGCTTGTGAGGTAATCTTCATTAACATCAAATTCCATTTACTAAAGTGGATATAGATAATATGTGACCTTCCTTTCGAAGGTGAGTTGTCACCTTCATGATGATAAAAAATAATCAATCATATATAATCCAATAATATAATATAGGGTTAGAATGTTTCGAATAATTATATATATTATAAAATAAAAAATAAATTGGAAAAAAATAACATAATTTTATGAATATATTATATTCATAGGATTACAAAATTACATTTTGTAAATACATATATCTTATGTATTTTATGTATTTCAAGTATAGTAGAACCTAAACTTCTACATCATAATCTTCAGGTCATAGCATTCATAAAACATCATATAGATCATACAAAGATGATGCAGCAAACTAAGTCTGCAAAAGTTAATATTATTTTGGTATAATTTTTATACAAAAAATCCCAAAACTTGGATATGATCAAAAGTCAACATATAACCATAAGCCAAAAAAGGAAATTATTGTAAAGACAGATTTTTAATTACGTGCAAGAGTTGGCAATTTTAAGTCGTCTATAAAAAGTCTATGATAAAAATCCTAAACTTCACCATCCCTTGATTCTGCGATCATCCACTGCCCAAAGCCCAGTTAAGACGCACTTTAGATAAGTTATCCACCTCCTCTTTCCTCTCCCTCTAAATGTGGTGGCAAGAAAAGAGGTCAAACGAAGACTTAAAACATTTTATCTCTTCAAGAATAGAAAGTAAGATCAAATTTTGACAGTGTTGTTTCCATGACCCAATTTACAACATTCATAGGATCCTCATAAATTTGGACAAAGAAACAATCATTTTCCCCATAAAAAATAATGAGCAACTTGAGGGCCAACAATTCAGCATAATTGTTTGATCCTTGTCCCAATCCCATTTTCATTCTAAAGAAGTGATTTCTAGATAGAAATAAGATAGCCCTCCACTACAAGTCTGATTCCGACATTGAGAGGCCCTGTCGAAGAAACCCCAAGGATTCGAATAATTGATTTGTTCAATAAAAATGCATCTAGTCGTTGCCTCCCCCTTCTCTTATGGAAAAAGTGAAAGTATACTCAAACATTGATCAATGGTGAGACTTGGAATTGAAGGCTTGTCTTGAAAAATGGCTTTGTTCTAGTCAAGCTATATACCCCGACAAACAATTAAAGGGAGATATTTAAACTTTTAAAATACTGATTTTCACACCAGGATATCCATGAATTTTCAATGGAGGCTCACTCTCATCTGCATACTAGTACTGGCAAGAACGAAGAGCACTCCTTCCACACCCAAGTTGTAAAAGGGGAGGAAATAGAAAGATACACAATGGTTTCCTCGTTGACTTTAGACAATGAGCACCAACCCAAACCTCTGATTTCTCTTCTCCTCATATGGTCCTTGATAGGTGTTATGTTTTCCAACATACACCACAAGAAAATATGGGCCTTTTAAGGGCAGTTAACCTTCCACACTCCCTTTCACCACCATATATCCTCCCCTCGGTCATTTGCAATATCCAGTTGTATGTATCCTAGATTTGGAGTATAGGATCCATTCGGGGCATGTCTTCACACCAATTCATCATCTCGATCAGTTAACTAAAAATGGGAGTTGCCCAAAGCCCTTCTATAGAGAGACCGGACCTCCACATGGTTTCTCTCCATCCCCAGCTGCAATGCATTCTTCCACCCTTATCTCCATAGAAAAGTTTGAAAAGGATCTGCTACCTTCCTAAGATAAAAATAAAAATAAAAATAAATTTATGATGGAATATTTCGAGAACATCTCAAGGGTGTAAATGATTATTTTGGAATCCCACCAAAGGGTTAGCCCTAATGTGAACCTTTGAACCGTTTCTAATGTTCCATGCAAGACCTTCTTCAACCAATGGAAATTTGTTCACAATAGCTTTCCATATATTTGAGGAATTTTCCCTTTTCCTGATTGAATTCCTAATCCAATCCTTAATAGATTTCGACCTGATATATCTGTGATAAAGCGCATATATCCAGAGCCCCACCTTTGACACGAAATGCCACACTGATTTAGCCCTCGAATATTTAGAAAATAGGAATATGTTCTTTAACCCCCACCCCCAACGACTTTGGGAGTGAAATATATTCCCATCTCACCCAAGGGAGAGTAAATTTATCTAGAGAACCCACCCAAAGAAATATAAACCACAACTTCCTAGCTCTATCCAAAATACCTCAGGGAATCCAGCCCAACAACATCCAATACATCGGTATGGATTCCAAAATAGACTTCACCAGAACTGGCATATTGGCTCGGGGTAGCAATTTGAAACTCCAAATTTTCAACCTTTTGTTAAGGTTTGAAACGAGTCAGACCCAATCATCTTTGATATTTAACAATTTGGTTTTAGGTTGAACCCCAAGTATTTCATTCCCACATCAAAAGGCCCCAATTCAAAAGGAAAAAAATTACAATATTGTTCAATTTCCTCCTCCTCCATATTTGAAGTTGAGAGCAAGGATTTCCTCTCATTAATAAGCATACCTAAGCTGATGTTAAAAAGGTTAAATATTTCAAATCCGATTCTCTAATAGAACCATTGCAGAAAATTAGAATATCCTCCACAAAAAGGAGATGAATTATCCTCAGGGATATTGTGACTTTAATTCAATGAAAGTTCCTCGAACGACTAGTAGTAACTATGGCCCAATTCAACCCTTCGACCACTAATTCACCCCCACCCTTCACCCACTGTCGCAGCTGAAGCGGGAGGTCTAACATTGAGCCATAAACCAAAACCGGATCTATTCTCTTTGAAATTATATCCTCTCCAACCCTCTTATTCCTCCAAGTGGCCTTCATCTTGAGTGGAATAATGTCCATTGGTCCACTCGTAACCAGGTTATATTGAACAAAATACTCCAATTTGGGATCAGTTCTTTCCCTTGGGCCCCAAACCTCTGTAGCACCCAAGGATAAATTCATATCTCCCCCCACAATAATCAATCCTTCCATTAGGAAATTTTTGCTTAATAAAGCATCCAAAAATAGAATGTGATCCCTGTAAGGCCCATAAGCATTTACCATAGTAAAATAAGTCCCCATCTGTTGATGTATATGTAACTTCGAAATGTATTCACTTGTATTTCTTATGTATTGTAACCCGATGTTTATTCCAGGATGTATTTGTAATGTACTTGAGTCATGTCATGCCCCGATGCTCCGATCGGGAAGATCTATAGTGTAAACAAGTCATGTCAAGTCATTGTGGGTAACCCTCCTATTGTCTAAGGGTTAAAGTCCCTGCAGTTCCGGGGCACTAGGGTTATTAGACTCTCCTAGAGAGGTCGGCCCTAGTAGGGTTTTAGTAATGTCGGGATTAGTATAAATAGAGAGATAGCCTCTCTATTTAGTACACAACTCATACACACTCAAGTGTAGCGCATAGTTGAGGAAGGAGAAGACATTGGAGCTAGATAGAAAGAAGGTTACTGCTGTCGAGAGATCATCTTACTGTTTTGGGGTTTTACTTTTGGTGCTGATTCTATCTCTGAGGAAGTTGCGGGGTTTTCTCCATTTATGGTTTCCTTGAGGAAAAACACTGTGTTCATTGTCTCTTGTGTTTGATTGTTGTGCCTATTGTTATCTCAGTTAAATATCCTAATGTTATGCTAGCTTAATGTTAAAAATGTAACATGGTATCAGAGCTAACCTGAGAAGAAGACACTATGCAGCTTTGCGAACTAGGGCTTCCTACTTTGTGGATCTCTCTCCACAGTTTTTCAGCAAAAGAAGGTTGGAATAACTCTCCTCCTTAGGGCGCATCTTTCTGTCGAAGCAGAATCCAATTCTGAGGTTTTTCAGTTTTGGACCCGACACTGCTGTCAGAAACTAGGGCTTTCCACACAAGAGGAATTTTTCAGTGAGCCTAGGCCTGGATTGATCTCCTCCCTAAAATCAAAGTTAGGGATCAAATTCAAAGCATTTGGCTGGATAGAACTTCGGAAAATCAAAACCCTAATCTGCTTCTGAACTAGCACTGTAGAATTTTAGCTACAAGTCCAGATCTGACATCTTGAATTGGTAAGATCTAAATCCTTGTATTTCCATTTGAGGTTCTCAATTATGATGTCTCATCATACCAAGCTTGATGAAAATCTTGAGGGAGCCGATAACTTTCAAGCATGGAAGTATAGGATCTCCCTGGTCCTGGAAGAGAATGAGTTGGACTCCTACATCAATGCGGAGGTTCCAGTTCTAGAGGGAGATGAGGCTAAGGCCTTACACAAGAAGAATATGGTTATGGCAAAGAGAATCATTGCTAATTCTATCAAGGATCATCTCATACCATAGGTAACCTCCCTAAAGACACATAAAGCTATGTTTGATGCCCTAACCAAATTGTTTGAAGGGAAGAACATAAACCGGAAGATGACTCTGATAAACCAACTGAAGAATGTGAAGATTCAGAATGCAGAAACCATCCAGTCTTACTTCACAAGAGTTTTTCAAATCAAGGAACAACTGAAAGCAGTAGATGAAGAAGTGGAAAATGCTGAGATTGTAATGACCACCTTGAATGGTCTCCGTAGATCATGGGACTCCTTTATTGAAGGGATATGTGCCAAAAAGAAGTTAGTCAAGTTCAGCAGACTATGGGAAGAATGCTCTCAAGAAGAAGCTAGGATAGCAGCCAGAGAAGAGAAGATGGGGAAGTGAAGATCAAGATCTCACAGTACATTCCAAGAAAACCAAAAGAAGTTCTCATCACTCCAGAGGTAAGCATTTTTCTAAAACTAACTCTAGAAAATATTTCTCTAGAGGCAGATGTTATACTTGTGATGAATTAGGACACTTTGCAAAAGATTGTCCCAAAAGACAAACTAAAAAAAAGGGCAACAAGAAAAGACATCATGCTCATGCTGCAGAGGATGATGAACCATCCAAGAAGAAAACCACATATGAAAGTGAAGACTCTTCAAGTGATGAAGAATATGTCTTGATTTCTGCTCTCATGGGAAATATCACACATGGAAGCAATGATTGGCTTATAGACAGTGGGGCTTCCAAGCATATGACAGGATTCAAAGAATCCTTTGTGAAAATTTCAGAACATGAATCACCTCACAAGGTGAAGCTTGGAGATGACTACCAATATCCAATAAAAGGTAGTGGGGAATCTTCTTATAAACTAGACTCTGGAAAGTCTATGAAGATGCAAGATGTATTGTTTGTACCAAGACTCAAGAAGAACCTTCTCTCCATATTTGCATTAGATGCAAAAGGCATGAGGGTTGCATTCATAGATGGCAAAGTCATCATGTGGCCAAAGGGAAAGACTATTAATGATGCAGTAGTGATTGGGGAACAAGAAGGAGGTCTATACAAATTGAAGGGCCATCCAGAACAAGCCTTTGTCCATGACACAATAGAGCCAAATGAACTTTGGCATAGAAGGCTTGCACATGTGCATTACAAAGCACTACCAATTGCAATCAAAGTTGTTGAAGGTCTTCCGGAAATTCAAGCAAAACATGAGGGGGTCTGCAAAGGATGTGCAAAAGGAAAGAATACAAAGAAGACATTTCCAAGTAGTGAAAGCAAAGCAAAAGGAATCTTGGAAATCATCCACTCCGATGTATGCGGTCCTATGTCATCAAGCTCACTAAGCGGGTATGTATACTATGTTTCTTTTATTGATGAATTTTCTAGGAAGACATGGATTTACTTCATGAAGAACAAAGATGAAGTATTCAGCTAGTTCAAGGAATTCAAAGCCTTGATCGAGAATCACACAGACAAGAAGATCAAGACCTTTCGATCAGATAATGGCAGAGAATTCACATCTAATGAATTCAAAGAGTTATGCAAAGACTCAGGGATTAAGAGGGAGTTGTACACTCCTTATAATCCACAACAGAATGGGATTGCAGAATGGAAGAACAGAACTATCATGGAAGCTACAAGAGTTATGCTTCATGATCAAGATCTTCCTATGCATCTTTGGGTAGAAGCTGCCAGAACAGCGGTGTATGTACAGAACTGTACTCCACACAGAGTACTCGAGAACAAGACTCCTAAAGAAGTATTCTCTGGCAAGAAACCAAAAGTCATCCATCTCAGAATATTTGGCTATCTTGTGTACATACACATTCCAAAAGAAAAGAGAACAAAATTAGATCCTTCAGGAAAGAAGGGTATATTTGTGGGATACTCCGAAAGCTCGAAGGCTTACAAAATATATTTCCCATGATACAAGAAGATTGACATCAGTAGGGGTGTGACATTTGATGAAGACACAGCTTACAACAAATCCAGAAAGAAACCTGCTGAAGAATCTGAAGAAGCAGAAGTACCCAGAATTCATGATACAACTATGAATGAAGAAACTCAAGAAGAAGATCGAGAGTTTGAAGAACCACAAAGACCTGTAGATCCATCTCCAGAGAAGAATCCTCATAAGAGGAAACCTACTTGGGTACGAGAACTTATCCAAGGTGCGAAAAGATATGGTGCTCCAGAAGAGAATCACAGAGAAAGAAAAAGGACCAGATCCTGCTCCGGGTATGTAGCATTACTATGTGATTTCATTGATAAAGAACCTTCCAATTATGAAGAAGTGGCAAAACGGAAAGAATGGAAGGATGCAATGATCGAAGAATATCAATCGATCATGAAGAATGATGTTTGGGATGTTGTCCCAAGACTAGAAGGGAAGTCAGTTGTAACTTCCAAATGGATCTACAAGATCAAGCATGCTGCAAACGGTAGCATAGAGAAATATAAAGCAAGATTTGTTGCTCAAGGTTTCTCACAGAAAGAAGGAATAGATTATGAAGAAACCTTTGCACCTATAGCCAGATACACTTCCATCAGATCAGTACTTTCCTTGGCTGCAGTGATGAAATGGAAGATACACCAAATGGATGTCAAGACTGCTTTCTTGAATGGTGTAGTGGAAGAGGAAGTGTATGTAGAACAGCCACTTGGTTTTGAAACACATGACAGGGAGTCTCACGTGTGCATATTGAAGAAAGCCCTGTACGGTTTGAAACAGGCACCCAGGACATGGTACGACAGAATTGATAGCTTTCTATCCAGTTTGGGATTTACCAAGAGTAAAGCAAATTCCAACCTTTACTACAAGGTTGAAGATGGCAACCCAGTGATGCTCCTACTATATGTAGATGATCTGTTTGTAACAGGTCTGGATGGGTTGATTGCTTATACGAAGAGAAAGCTTGCTGCCGAGTTCAAAATGAAGGACTTGGGTATGATGCATTATTTTCTAGGTATGGAGGTGTGGCAGAATACGGATGGAATCTTCCTTGGACAAGGGAAGTATGCAATAGAGATCCTGAAAATGTTTGGGATGATGGACTGCAAGGCTATGGCCACACCTATGGCATCGAACCTGAAGCTATTGGGAAATGCTTCATCAGAGTCGATTGATGCTACGATGTATCGTCAGATGATTGGGTCCTTGATGTACCTAACGAACACTAGACCAGATATTTGCTTTGCTGTGAACACCTTAATCCAGTTCTTGACAGATCCGAGACATGTTCACTTGATTGCTACAAAGCATATTGTGAGATACCTGAGAGGTATAGTTGATTATGGGCTCAAGTACAATGCAAATCAGAAGATTAACCTGGAGGGTTATGTTTATTCAAATTGGGCAGGCAGTGCCATCGATAGGAAGAGCACTTCAGGATGTTGCTTCAGTATGGGATCAAGTGTGATCTCTTGGTTTAGCAGGAAGAAATCCTGTGTGGCACTAAGTACAGCTAAAGCAGAGTATGTCGCAGCTTATTCAACTAGTTGTGAGGTAGTATGGCTCAGGAAGCTACTATCTAATTTATTTGATCTCCAACTGGATGCTACTTGTATACACTGTGACAACCAGAGTTCTGTGAAGTTGTTAGAGAACCCATTGTTCCATGACAAGTCGAAGCATATCGAGATCAAGTATCACTATATCAGGGATATGGTGCAGAGGGGAGCAGTGAAGCTCTAGTATATTGTGACGGACGATCAGATAGATGATGTGTTGATGAATCCATTGGCCAGAGTGAAGTTTGAGTACTTCAGGGAGAAGTTTGGTGTTCTCCAGATCGAGGTCCCTTCCAAGGGGAAGTGACGAGTCCGGAAGCCATTCTGACAAGCCGGTCATATGTAAGGGCTGAGCCATTCTGATGGTGAGATGATTGGTTCCTTTCATGTTAGATATGAGCGTTGAGCCATTCTGATATGACTGTAGTATTGGTTCCTACATGATCATATATAAGGGCTATTTCCATTCTTGGAATGGAGCTGCCTTGTGAGTTACCAAGAATACTTGGTCTTGGACTGAGGGCCTTTCTGAGACGATTGTAAGATGTAGTCTTACATGATCAGATGTGAGCGCATGGCCATTCTGATGTGATTGATGGATGTGTTCCCACTTGATTAGATATAAGGGTTGTTTCCTTTCTGACGAGTAGGTCAGATGTGATTTCCAGCCATTCTGATGTAGGATTAGTTCCTACACAGATATAAGGGCTACCACCTTTCTGACGAGGAGGTCAGATGTGAGTGCCGACCATTCTAATGTAGGATGAGATCCTACATAGATGTAAGGGCTACCGCCTTTCTGACGAGTAGGTCAAATGTGAGTGCCGGCCATTCTGATGTGACTATAGGATGAGGTCCTACATGATCAGATGTAAGGGCTACCACCTTTCTGACAAGGAGGTCAAATGCGAGTGCCGACCATTCTGATGAGTAGGTCAGATGTAAGGGCTACCACCTTTCCGACGAGGAGGTCAAATGTGAGTGCCAACCATTATGATGAGTAGGTCAGATGTAAGGGCTACTACCATTCTCTGAATGGAGGCACCTGGTCATTTACCAGGAACCCTTAATATAGGACTGAGTACCTTTCTGACAAGTCAAGGTCAGATGTAAGTGCTGTGCCTTTTTGACGAGTCAAGATCAGATGTGAGTGCTGGCCATTCTGATGAGTAGGTCAGATGTAAGGGCTACCAAAGGCCTATGACGAGGTAGGCCTACACCCAGCATGAAAAGGGGTTGGCTCTGTAGAACTTCCTGTGACGAGAAGAATCATGAGATAGCACATATGATGATGACCCAGTGATGATCCAGATCCAGTTATGATGTCTCCGAGATGATCCAGATCGAGTGATGATTCAGATCCAGTAGTGATGATCCAGATCGAGCTATGATCCAGATCCAGTGATGATGACCCAGTGGTGATCCAGATCGAGTGATGATCCAGATCCAGTGATGGTTATCCAGATCAAGTGATGATCCAGATCTAGTGATGGTGATCCAGATCGAGTGATGATCTAGATCCAGTGATGATGATCCAGATCCAGTGATGATGATCCAGATCAAGTATGATCCAGTGATGATGATCCAGATCCAGAGGAAGATGACGAGAACTTGACGATGACCCAGATGATACAGAGAAGAAGACTTGTGCTGAAAATTGTGTCGAGAGAATACCTTCCTAGTTAAGAGGGAGTGTTGATGTATATGTAACTTTGGAATGTATTCACTTGTATTTCTTATGTATTGTAACCCGATGTTTATTCTGGGACGTATTTGTAATGTACTTGAGTCATGTCATACCCCGATGTTCCGATCGGGAAGATCTATAATGTAAACAAGTCATGTCAAGTCATTGTGGGTAACCCTCCTATTGTTTTAAGGGTTAAAGTCCCCATAGTTTCGGGGCACTAGGGTTATTAGACTCTCCTAGAGAGGTCAGCCCTAGTAGGGTTTTAGTCATGTCGGGATTAGTATAAATAGAAAGCTAGCCTCTCTATTTAGTACACAACTCATACACACTCAAGTGTAGTGCATAGTTGAGGAAGGAGAAGACACTAGGGCTAGATAGAAAGAAGGTTACTGCTGTCGGGAGATCATCTTACTATTTTGGGGTTTTACTTTTGGTGTTGATTCTATCTCTGAGGAAGTTGCGGGGTTTTCTCCATTTATGGTTTCCCTGAGGAAAAACACTGTGTTCATTGTCTCTTGTGTTTGATTGTTGTGCTTGTTGTTCTCTCAGTTAAAGATCCTAATGTTATGCTAGCTTAATGTTAAAAATCTAACACCATCAACTCAGGAACAATTTCCAACCCCGAGTAATTTTCAAAACTCTAGAAATTCACACTATAATAGCATTATTCTTACACCCAGTGGTTATCCCACCATATTGCACTCTAACATATGAACCAACAAAACTCCACCCTTTGAGGGCACCTTCCAACACCTAAGTGATAACCTCACTATCTCCCAAAGTTTCTTGAAGCAAAATTAAATCCAACTAGTTTACATCAACCAACCTTTACAAGGCCAATTTTTTGGAGGGTCTCACCACACCCTGATAGTTGAAATAAATAAGCTTCGTCAAGTAACCCCTCCAAGGGTCATCACTACTCTAAGCACCCCAGTTATTGACAATTGTTTTCCAGTATCCAATTCCAATCGATCTTGATACTGATCTTTGGACAGGTGAGAACTTATATCCCTCTCGCATGCCCCAGCCGCTAAGTTCAAACCCAGTCCTAGAGTCCCTTTGAAAATGTTTGTAGGGGACGTCACCGCCATAGATCATAGCTAGTATCAAATAGATTATTCCTTCAAATCTAGAGAGGATTCAACTTCAATTGAAACCTTTTCACAAGAGTCCCCCTTCTTCTCCACCCCCCACACCCAAACTACAAAGGGTATGCTCAACAGGAATAGGTGAGACATACATACCAACTAAACCAACATTTGAATGTACATCCCCCTCCCAATATTTCCCCAATAAATTCATAGAATTTAAAACAAAATATAAAGGTGGAGGAAAAGAGTGGGTCGTACCCTGTGAAAAGATAGCTACATAGTCTGAAGTAGGTCCTGATGGTCCCTCGAAAATAGTCGCATCCATGATAGGAGATGGATCCTAAGGAGACACCATCATTGTAGGTCCAATTTCTGGTTCAAGTGAGGATGGATCCCCTTATGTTCCCTTCAAACTGATGTCCACCTTAAATTTCCCTTGGTTAAAAGCCACGTCCTCCTGAAAATCCCCATCTAACTTCTCAATTTTTTTTTTTTAGGACACCACATTTGTTCTTTGAGATAGTCCAAAGAGATAACTAACATTGATTTACTATATGCCCATATTGGTGGCATATTTGACAACTAAAGGGAATACCTTCATAGTCCAACTTTTGATGTAAACCCCCTCTCCCGAGACAAATTTCAGCTCTTTCACCAGGCCTTCCATTAGTTCCAAACACATAATAATTCTTGAACTAACATCTCCCCTATTTGCAGAAAATGCATGTCCACCTCCAAAAAAAACCCAGCACCTTCCCAAGATCCTTGAAGCCTTCAATTGAGAAAAACTCCATTGGTAAGCTGAGAAATTGCACCCAAGTTGGGGCTACATCAAAACTTTCTTTACAAGCTTAAAAAAGAGGGGTCCAATTATTCAACAGGACAGGAATCAAGACAATATTATGTTTGCATTGGATCACCCTCCTCACATCCTACACCTTCTGGAAAATGAAAACAAACCATCAATGAGCTAAGGTGTGAACAATTGGAACATAGCCAAGGGTTGGTACTCATATCTGAGCCACCCAATCCTTCAAAGTACTAATGTCAAATCAACATCCCCACACCTTTCCTACCGGTACTAACTTTGTCACTTCCATCGCTTGAGTGACTCGAGTTTCCACCCCTAGCACTGTATTTATCTCCTTTCCAGACCTCAAGCACTTATTCTGCTTCTTTTTCCCTCCAACCCCGAGATTTTTCCCTACCTCTTGGTGAATATCCTCCAGATTCTTAACAACCGATGAAACTCTCGGTTCTTCTCTATCAAAACCTTATGATACCCCTGGTGGGTCAAAACATGCCTCTAATGATAGGGGAAAAGAAGAACCCCCCTCACTTTCATGTACATCTCGCAACCCTAGGGATGACCAAGAAGGAACCCTAAACCATTCATCAATAGGACTAGCTTGTGGGTAAAGCAAACCATGCAAAGGGCTTGCAATCGCTTGGAGGCGATGATCATCGCATGCAAATAGCTCCAAAGAAAGGGGAGCTGTAAAAGTGCAAAATTTTGGAAAATCTCCAAATATACCCCACTAATGGCCCCGAGAAAGAAAACCAGGAGCCTCAAACCCAACATCAAGCCAAGGAGATAACTTCCCATCTTTTGAAGCAGTCGAAGATACGTCCGCTGCCTGCCCAAAAGAGGTAAAAAAACCTAGATGTTACCCTCCCCCAGGCCCATCCACCATCTCAAATACCAAGCCTACACCCTCCATCTGTATCTCCTTTGGATTCATTAAAATCGAGTGCCCCTCTGTTGGATCGACATTTATAGTCCACAATATCTTCATAACCCTCCATCTTTAGAAAAAAACTAACAAAGGCAATAGAAAATTACTTGAGTAAAACGTTGGCTAACCTCGACATGAAATTTCCCAAGTTAACCCACACCAACTTCACTAGGCCGTCTCCAAATCCTCACCTAAAATTCTTTCAATAAAATAATAATTATATATAATATAAAATATAAATTATTATTCTACTTATATTATAAATAATAATTATATAGTTTAAATAGTAATTTCAAAAATATATAATAATATATAATAGGTATTCTTAGTAGTAGTTTAATTTTTTACAAACTTGTATAATTATTTCCAAATTTCTACGATGTGATTTTTACCAATTTCCTAATGTTTTTGTAAGCAACCCTCTTATTGTAGAATCACCTTTTTATTTTTCAAATCTTTTTTACAAACTTGTATAATTATTTCCAAATTTCTATGATATGATTTTTACCAATTTTCCTAATCTTTTTGTAAGCAACCCTCTTATTGTAGAATCACCTTTTTATTTTTCAAGGGATGTGTAGGATGTACTATTCCGTGACAACTCTCACATCTCTTCATTACAATCGATGAACCTTGCAGAGCTAAGAGCATGGATATTTGCATATGTTTGTCTCGCACCTGCATGTTCATGTTGCATGTCCTCCTCAGAAATCGGAGTGTGGTTATTTGCATCCATGTGACCCTCAGAGCTCAAAGTGTGGTGTGGCTATCTACATGCTTGTGTCTAGCATCTACATGTCCTCCAGGCTTTAGTTGTAACACAAACAACCAAACTTGATATAAAGTGCAGTGGTGCTTTGCTCCATTACAGGTTTGATGTGTCAAGGTTGTTCAAGTCAGTTGGGATTCCCCATCTCAGGTGGTGTTGAGGCCTAGAAAATTGCAGGTAACAATAGTTAGGGATTCTCCGCAGTAAACGTTCCCAACTAGCCCGTTACTGTTTGGTATGGGGAATCCGTCCGGTTTACGGTCCGGTTATTGTAGGTCAAGTAACAAAATAAAAGGTTTTACCGGTTACGTCCCAGTCCACCATGTATATTTTAATTTTTTGAATTTAAGTATGATATGCAAGTGCCTATCTAAGAATGCAGATTGATAGAGAATACGAGGAGCGGTCACAATGTGATGCGCAGGTTCTTACTTCTTGTCTTAACTCTCTCGCATCTAAATCACACACAACAAGAAAAACTAAAACTAACTATATACCTATCCCTATGGAGCAAGATTATCATTTATCAACTGAGTAATATATTTCTGCTCATGCATTAAGAAAAATCACAGATACCTGTTACTTATTTCAAAACACATAAACATTAATAGATAGATGAACAACAAGATAGCTCATTGTTTATGAAAAACCTTCATTACTCATAGTGGAAATTTTAGAGAATAAACTAGAGATCATTCATAACAAGAACATAGGTTCAAAGAGTTAGAACGATCTCATAGTTAATGGACAACAGCTGAAAACAAAATAGTTCACATTCAACAAATCCATAGCACAACATTTGAACATTCCACCAAGCTTTCTCCAATAGGGAACTTGTAATTATCTATTGCAAAAGGAAATAGTTCTTCTTACAACATGTTCTCACAAATCTATATGGGAAAAAGTCCCTCTTCTATCTAACTCTCCTATACTTATACTACAAGCAAAACTCTTGGTCTGCCCCTTGGTAACCTTTGAGCTTCCCCCAACCGTTCAGTCCCACAATTTTGTCTTTTAGTGAGTGCTCATGATTTATACAATACGTTACATTTCATATTTAGATTTTAAGAGCACTTTATAAAAGGGACCAGCTTGGTAACTGATTAACTTTTCCCAAGCCTGGTCCTTTGCTGCTATCGATCTGTTTGAGATCTCAGACCCTTACTTTCTTCATCTCTGCCTCTTCATTTTCTTTCTCTTCCTTCCTTGCTGCCTCCTTTCTTTTGCTTTCTCTTCTAGACATATCTTCTCTACAGCAGTAATCACCCTGTCATGAATAGCTAGTTCTTAGATCACTTAGCATTTGACAAAGTAACACAGACTGTATTAAAACATACATCTTGTAAAGTGAACTAAAAAAATATTAATGCATGAAGAGAAAAATGATAATGCAAAGAGAATCCTGCACTTTCGTATCTTGAACTCCGCTAAATCCACTGTCCAAACTAAAATCACAAGCCCGAAAAACAGACTCTTTATCTCAATCCAGGCCGCATCTGGACCAATTCGACATCCTTCGATGAAAGCATGAAAGAGGACAAGTAACCGCCATCAAAAAATAGAGTGAAAGCACACAAGAAAGATGGGAAAACCCTCACCGACAGGAAAAATACTAAGCATCGGGTGAAAACAGAACTCTCATCGGCAGGCGAAAACACTACAAGTTGGATGGTTAGTGCACTAAGGAGCCGCAACGGCGGAAGACATAAGGACTACGGCTTCCACGACAATAAGACATCAACGGCGATCGGAAGACCGGGGAACTAGCTAGAAATGCATCGACAGATAAACCAAGTAAACATCGGAAAGATAGTGCAATCGATCGTCGCAACGGCGGATGCCAAACTGACTACGGACCCCGCAAATCACGGAACCGTCGACGATCGGACCAGCTAAAGATCATGCATCGGCGAAGCAAAGGACTAGTCCTCCGCTCAAATGTCAAACTCAGTTCCGATCGCGAAAAGAAAGCAAATCATTTTAAAAGGCAAAAAAAAAAAGCACACGGAATCGACAAAGATATGGGCTTATGTCGAGGTGCTCGCAGTCTGCCATCCGAAAACGGTGGCAATGCAAAGGACTAATGCTCCGATCGATAGTCAAAATCGTTTCGATAGCGAAAACAAAACATCGCAAAGTAAAAAATTGATTAATAAAACCAAGGCATCGGCGAAAATCGGAACTATTCATCGGCACGTTCTCTATTCGTCCTCCGAAACGGCGGTGATATAGAAAACTAATGGCCCACTCCACACATCAATAGACTTCCGATAGCGATCATAAAAAATCATTGAAACATGAAAAACCATCAAAAACGTTAAGTGCTCGAAAGACTTTAAAGTTGTGCAGCGGTTAAAAAGTTCGTTTCATCTCTGAAACAGCGGCGGCATAGAGAGTTAAAACCCCAACTCAATCTTCAACAAAACTCTGACAGCGATAAAACCAAACCATCGAAAAAAATAAAAAATGCTAAGTACCATAGTCAAAAGCATTAGCAGTTTTTCAGATCATTCAACTTCCGAGATGGAAAAAAAACAGTTGACCTCAATTCAACCTCAAAATCCAAATTTGTAGCAGAGAAAAAATAGAGTTCAAGAATCCAAACAATTTTGGGTAAGATAAGATCAAAAAGAGGGTCCAAAATTTTAAAAAATTTGGGAAAACAGTTGGTGATCATGATTATGTTGTTAATTCCAATGAATATCATGATATTGTTGATGCTTTTGAGATGGTGTGATACACGTGATGCTCTTCACATAGTTTGAAAAGTTGTACGGTGTGTGTTTTTCATATTTTTTTCCTTCATGCTTCTTACCATATCAATTCTCTTGCAGCCCAGTTTTCATCATCCTCACAAACAACTCTTCACACAACTATCTTGCCAATTTCATCATCCTCACAAACAACTATGTGCACAGGCGTTAGATGTTGCAGGATCTCGTCAATATTTGATACTGACTGTTAAATTTTGGCATGAAAATGTATTTCTTTACAGTTAGTCTTCTATTTGCATTATAAAGCTCCATTTTAAGCTGTCATGAAACAATTGCATTGAAACTGATTGCTGTCTAGGATTCTTGAGCTCATAAATTCTCTATTCTTTCATCTTTGGTATTCCTCGCGAAATCTCTTGTACGCATTTTCTGTTATGTTTGCATTTTTCTCTTTATTGAAAATTAAATATGAAAGTAATTTATTTTGAATTTTCCCTACTCAGCCATCAATTAAGCTTCTCTCATCTGCAAAAAATCTTATATGTTTGTTCATTCTATGCAAAATAATTAGAGTGGCAGGAGACTTAGATTAACACACTAAAATGAATCCATGCAATCAAATTTACACACATAAATTCCTTAACAAAACATAATTTACAGGAAAAATTCTATATATGATTATTATCATAAGTGTACACCACTAGTACAAAATTTTATATTGTATTAAGTAGAACGGTGTACTTCCTTTTTTAAAACTCATATTCCTGTATAACTGTAGTCTTCTATATGAATATGATTCTTATAAATCGATATAAACATTGTGGAATTTGTTGTACACAATTTGACTTCTTTGAAGATAAATTTTGAAAAATACCTTTCTAGAATATCGGTCAAGGTCTTCGTGGTCTGAATAGCAGTAATGGCGACCATCATTTGACATCAAGGCAGGACGTACAGGAATTCTCCGTTGCCGCCTTCTTTTTGCCAAGATGTGGTTTTTTTAATTTATTTATTTTTTAATCTTTAAATATATTAGATAATTTTTTATTAAGTTCTATATTTACGTTGGAAGGGTTTTTTTTAAGATCCAACTACTACTATTGAATAGATCTAATTATTTAATAATTACCCTACATGTTCATCAGCTAGCAATCTCACATATCATTTTATTGTCGAAGTACCGTAGCTCATTTAACATTTTTTAATGGAAGACGGATCAGGAAAAAACATAGGGAACAAGAAATGGCATACCTTGAGTTGGCCACTTCACTTCATTTTGGTGGGTGGAGAATTTTTAAAACAGATACGGATACAAGTAAAGCAGGTAGATATATTTTTTATGCAAAGGTCAAGACCCCTAAGCGTTCGCATATTCATTCTTCTCAGTCATCCTATGTATACATTGTATGGAGTTAGAAATTAAATTATATATGCAGTTATTCTAACATCATATGAAATTATGAAATTAAATTTTATATGGAGTTCGAATTAAATTGGTGTTAGACGATAAAAACAACTAGAGTGTAATACATATAGTTTTGATTTTGAACATAAAAGTAGATGCTCTAACCGGAAGGACAATAATAATAGCACAATAGCATTGAGAATGAGAATAAGCAAACATATTTTATCAATAT
This sequence comes from Pseudotsuga menziesii, assembly GCA_001517045.1. Lineage (NCBI taxonomy): Eukaryota > Viridiplantae > Streptophyta > Pinopsida > Pinales > Pinaceae > Pseudotsuga > Pseudotsuga menziesii. Next base: position 769,609 of record LPNX010328143.1, on the reverse strand, counting down.
ATTTTTAATAATGATAATTAATATTTACGTAATGTCAATATATTCTCAATGTTAATAAGTAATATTTGGATATGTATCTAAAGAATCAAAAACCTAAATAGTGTTAAATGCATTCTCAATGTTACAATCCGCCCCTTGAAATCATATGTCCAAAAGCGGGTTGTTCCTCCCTTCCTTCGAAGTGTAGTTCATCCAGCAGAGATTTGGTTCTAGTAGTTTGAGTGTTACCGGGAGCTTGGGTTATATTTAAAGGATTTCATAACCCCTATCCCTTTTTGACTTGATAAGCTATCCACAACACGGTGTGCACATACCTCTCCGTTTTTCATTTATGTATCCCATACCTTGTTGGGATCATCACCATGCACACTTATCCATGTAGCTAGCGCATAGGTGATGACACTAGGGTTATGGTTTTACTAAGTCATTTTGAGCGCTTCATGCATGTAAGCATATACAATGTATTTTAGTTTGGCATGTTCACAAGTAACTATTAAATGCATGGCCATGGGCATGTTTACACACTCTCTATGTTCGGGGGAGGTCACGGGTTCGAGCCTTGAGTCCTCTGGGGTTAGGCTTTCTGCTATGATGGCTGGCCATTTACCACCTCTACCATCCATAAATGTGAGAAAGTATTGATGAGTTTCCCGTGAATCTTTCCATTTGAGGAAGAAAAAAGAAAGAAAAAGAAAAAAGAAAGTAAACTTTTGGTTAAATAAGAGGGAATAAGCACAATGCTCATTGATCTTGTGTAATATAATTATATATATAATAATATATAATAAACATAAATTTTATATATATAATC
>LPNX010328143.1:730126-768734 GCA_001517045.1 Pseudotsuga menziesii | reverse complement strand
AAAAATTAAAAATTATTGGTTTAAAAATATTATAATAAAGTTAAATCAAAAGTGAATATGTTCCAATACTTTATTATTTCCCTCACTTGCTAGGGATATATACTAATCGGTTTTCCTGTCTTCACGGGGATATATACTAATAGATTTTTAATCAAAGCTTTTGACTTTGCATTAGTTTTGAATTGTTTTTTTTAACTAGAACTAAGAAAGGATTCTCTATTAAAATATGGAATGTGTATGAAAACAATTGATCAAAATTTACAAAACAAAGGCTATTATGACAACCAAAAACTAGAATTATTGACTTCTCTATCTATTTTTGTAACTCTAATTTTCATATTGTTTCTTCTGTTTGTTGAAGTGTTATTTATTCTAATAAAAGAGTTTACTAAAACCTTGATTTTACAATACATAAATCACAGAAAAACATGATATTTTTTAGAACTTAGGTTTCCATGCTTCCCTACTGAGGTTGCTAACTAGCTTGTGTTATCATCCCTCTGTTGTTGGTGAGTGCATCATTGATCCAATGTTTCCTCCTCTTCGTCTTTAAGATGGTCCTCCTGCCTTAAGCCCACATAAACTTTAACTGTCATGTTTTCCTTGCAAATTTGGGGAGCCAACTCTTTTCTCAATTGTTTAATTTCATGTTGCATACAATGGGAATGATTCTCGTGTTCCTTGATTTTTCCTTTCAAAATTTTGATCTGAGAGGCCATTAGTGTGATTTTAGTAGTTTATTTCTCTAATTGAATAATGAAGTGGGTTTGATGTTGATGTAGAGATTGAATATCCCCTTTAGTCCTTTTCAAATTCTTCTTTTAGTCTTCCAATTCACTAGAAAAATATCCTGCATAATGGTAAAAATCATCCATTTTTTTTCATACCTAGACTAAACAATGTTATGGGGGTTTCCTAGGTCTACCTTGTCTTCGCCAGACTCCATGGTAATTTGCAGAGCTTCCCACCTATTGTCAATTATCTGACTCAAGTTATTTTATCACCTTCTTGAAATGACGTCAACTCCTTTAAACTCCTTCCCATACCATTGCTTAAGATTTCATTTGTCCACCATTTTTCTAATTCACATATTGCAAATTATGGAATTATTGGTTATTTAGTCCTATCTGTGTACTTGTGAAGGAATCGTACACAGGGGAGCAGTAAAATCCATGTGTCGAAATAGTTAGATGCATCAGACATGTACATCGCATTGTTGTCGTCTTAATCTTCCATGATGACTTAATAAATGTCTGATCGAACATTAGGGAATAGGGGTAGGACAAGATTCCCCCTCCATAAGAAGCATCACGATGGGAAGTTGACTTGCTAGGTTTGGATAACGATCGAACTTTTGATTTATAATTCTTTTGACTTGAAATAATATAATATCCTTAAACTACTTTATGGTTTGGTTTATTCTTTCAAAATGTTTTACTATGATTGCATTGTTGGGGAAGGACTTCTTAATGAGGCCTTGGATTAGTAGTTTTCAGTCTCCAATTTTCGTTAGTGTGGTAATCCCTTTTGTCTTAGCCAAATCCAGACCCTTCCAAAGAGCTAGAGCCTCTTCTTATTTATTCGTGGATACTCCCAAACTCCAAGAATAGGTAGTTTCCTGATGTCCTTTGTATTTGCCAGTACCTTTCTCAAGTTTCTTGATGAAAAGAGCTTATTCATCATATGAGTCCGTTGATTGGTTCTTGGGTAAAGCTTCATATTTATTTGACTATTTTGTAGCTTTAAATGCTTCCTTTTTTATTGATGGTCCATTTTGTTATGTTCTCATCTCATAGGGAGTGAAGTCTCATGTAGCTCATCCATTGTTAAAAGTTCAAGATCATCTCGATCTTCTACAGTAGATACTTTTGGGTTGTATCTTATTGGTAGGGTTCTTAGTACTTTTTCAACTACCTCTTTCTCCTTTATTTCTCCTCCCATACCTTTAATAGCATTGAAAAATTCATCTACTCTTAGAAGATATTCTGCAATAGTTTCTTCTTCTTTCATCTTTAGACTTTAGAACTATCCTTTATATGTTTGAAGTTTGTATTTTTTGAATTTGGAAGCCCATTCATAAGCAATTTTTATTTTTTCCCAAACATGTTTGGTTGTCTTACATTGCATGACTTCAACAAATTTTGGATCTGCTAATCCTTTCAAATTTTCATTCAAAGCTTTTGCATTGGATTCATATTCATCTAGTTCATCTCTATCTGTAGGTAGGTTGTTTGGTATTTTATACCATTTTTTAACATAACTCCAAATTTTGCATCCAAGAGACATTAGATGGTATCTCATTCTTACACTCCAAAATGCATAATCATTTCCTATAAATAATGGAGGTATGTTAGCAGCTAACCCTTATTGATGATCCATAGTGGTTTTTAATAAGATCTTCCTTCCAGTGGTTTAGACTATAGTGAAGGATCCCGCTCTGATACCAATTGTTGGAATATTCGACAATACTAAAAGGGGGGTGAATCAATATTGGTAACTTTTAACAATTTAAAACCACTTTTAACTTATTCATTAAAACACATAATCAACAAGATACACATAATACAACATTTATTATGAAATCCAATTGGGAAACCACAAACACTTTCTATAACTGAAAATTTATATTTACAATTGTTTTTGCAAGATACAACTTGCTAGAGAAACCAATCCCTAATATTTTCAACAATAACTGAAGGATGCTACAACACCATGGTTTATGCCTACTTCAATAGACAAGGATGCTACAACACTATGTTTTTCAGCCACTACTGAAAGGAGGCTACAACCCACTTGTAGGCTTGCAACCTGTTGGGCTCTAGAATTGTCTTTTATAACGATATTATTTACATTAATTTATCATCTTATCCACCATGATTTAATACATTTATGTTCAATAATGCTATCTTTCACTGTGTTTCATTAATTAAAACTCTTAAACATAAAAAAAAAAGAGAGAGAGCCTAATATGTTTTTTTGATGTATTAAATGCAATATTGTACAAATGATCAGCATTTTATTAATGCCCATTGAATTTATAAGTAGTTTTCTTGCAGTTTTCATTCCAGAAAGTAATTGAATCACATGTATTTGAAATTCTTTGCATAAAAGTAGAAAATTAGACTATGTTTTTAATGCAGGTAGTGTATTTTTCTTGGTGAAGAAGGTTCGAATGGTAGTAGTTAATAATAGATCTTTTACATAAATGTTAATAAGGCAGTGCATATTTTCTAGATAAAAGCATAGCATTTCCTTTATGTTATTTGATAATTATCGAATAGAATAGTTCATAGTATTTAGATTTTCTATTATGATGTAATTAGAGCTAGACTCATTAGAATAGAATCTTGCTCTTTTTTTCGTAGTTAGTAAATTTCCTTTTGCAAGTCTGTCAGTCATTTTACAATTTCAAATAGCATAATCAGGCTTTCATTTCAATAGATTCATAAGTATCATTCTTTGATGTATGAATGGTAGAAGTAATAATATTTTATAATGTTTCAGTTTTCTTGTAGCTTGTTCATTGCCAATTAATCATAGATCTTTTCAGCTCAGTCATTATATAAATATGTTAAAATTCCTTAAGTAGATTCATAGTTGTTTTATTCTTTATTTTTATCATTGAATAAAATAGTAATTCATAAGTTTGAAATCTTGTGTAATTGGTTTATTTTCAGTTTTCATGTAGTTTTAGAGATCAAAGTATAATTGAAGGCATTCATGATATCAATTGCAATTCTCCAGTCATTTTGACTCTGCTCCTCACAAAAGATCTCGAATGGAATAAGATTGATTCAATGATATTTAGTTTGCTTCAACTATAAAAGTTTTCAAGATTTAGTAGGAGTAGAATAGCGTAGTTTGGACTTGTTTAGAATAGATTTTTATTGTTTGTTTGTTATTAAAGATTTGGATTTGTAGAGGCATCTTAAGCGTGTATGAATCTAAATGCTTTCTTTCTTATAATAAGAGATCATTTGTGTTTCATTAGGATATAGATTTCAAAGTAGTATTTCATTTCAATATTAAGTTTAGAATTAGTTGATTTACATTTGATAGGTAAGTGTGATCTAATTCCAAGTATAAGAATGCAGTGCCATTTATAGGTTTGTTTGACAATTTGATTGATAGTTCAGAGCCTTTACCCAATTCCTTTCAATTGATTCCCTTTGATTTTTGCACTTGTGGTTTCCTTTTATTGCAATTTCAATTTTCGTTCATATATTAGAATAACATAGAGTTAGCTTTTGAAATCACATTGAATCTTTTCAAGTTACTAGGTTAGGTTATCCTAGGATAGTTTAGGCTGTATCCCTGCACATGTAGTGTTTGCAACTCATAAGATACCTTCTCGGGTTGACAATTAAATGTTGAATTAGATAGCGCTTATTTTACCCAACACAACCTGACCTAGCACCACCCTACCTCCCTAATTTGATCTTTTTCTTAAATTCTATTACTGATTATTCTTCACTTCATTCGTCTCAGTCTTCTCTTGTTGTTACAATGATCTGAATTGTTGAGACATCTTTCGTCCACTTCGAACTTATGTTTAAATACTTCTTTCATCATGTATTTGAACCATTGTGTATATTCATCATTATGTCCCTTCATTAAAACCTTTTCACCAATGTATCTCTTCATTATGGAAATGTGCCTTTTCATGAACTGGTGCAAAATACCCTAAAACCCTGTTTTAGCAGACATATAACTTTGTCTTCAAGCACCTTTTAGGAGAAATAAGACCATGGTCAAATGCACACATCAATAAGATACATCATGATGGTCTCAGATTATTTTTATCAGTTTCCTACAAAATATGGTGGGAATTTTACTAGGGAAACTTAGGCCGATTCTTCAATACTTAGTCAATTTTCAGGAAATTTCCCAAAAACAGTCTGAAACTTCATTTTGGCAAACCTATAACTTTTTAGTCAAGCATGTTTTAGGGAAAATGAGAGCATGGTCAGATGCACACATCAACAAGTGAAATCATTATGGTCTTATATAATTTTTATCAATAACCTACCAAATATGGTGGGCATTTTACTAAGGCCACTTAGGCATATTTACCAGAACTGAAACAGTGCAAATCATGCCAGAAAGCACTTTTGGCAGACTAATAAATTCATCTTCAAAGACTGTCTTGACAAAAAAATCATATGGTTAGATGCACAAGACCACAATATAGATGTGTGTATCCTCATAATCATTTAATTCATCAAATACATAAGATGGCATGTATTTTACAGAGGGCCCTTGGGAAGATTAAGAAGAATTTATACTTTGTCAAATTTTCAGAGTTTCAGCAAGAGTTTTAGCAAGTTTCCATACTTTTACAAAATGGTTTCAAATTGTAAAAATGACTTCATGAGAGGACTAGAACACCATCATATGACTTTGTAACCTCATCACACATGCCATGTGCTATGTCATCACTTCATTTGCTATTCCTTTGTCATTAACGAACTCTGATTTTTCTATACTTAGTCAACTTTCAGAGTTTCAGTAAGTTGCCATACTTTTACAGAATTGTGTCAACTTGTAAAATTGACTTCATGAGAGCAGTAGAACATCATCATAAGACTTTGCAACCTCATCACACATGTCACATCATCATATATGTCGTGTCATTTCCTTTGTCATTAATGAACTCCTTTGACATCAATGGCAGCCATACTCAACAAGCATGAGAGGAGAGAAGTCTATATAGATTGTAGAGAATATCTAGAACAAAGCCTGCAAGTTGAGTGGGAAGATGAAGGGTGCTATATATTTCTCATGCCAAATGAAGAGCACCTTTTTGGTTTTTCCCATATGGGTTTCCACGGTAAATGTTGTCTCTATGTGTATTTGATGAATATGTTTATGTTGAATGAATGTATGATGCGAATAAGTAGATCATAATAGAGTGAATAAGTGTTTTATTTGAATAAGTTCTTGTATGCATGTGTCGCACTTATGGTAGACAAAATCTATGCTAATACTTTATATTAATTATTGTAATCTCTGTCGACGGATAAGTAGATTAATATCTTGAATGGGCATACTAAGAAAAGGAAATACAACCCTCGGTTGTGGTTGAATGAGTTGGTAAGGTGTCTTGAGAGAATAAATCCCCACCCAACTATAGAAACATGATTATGGCACTTACCCATAGAGATATCTCGGGTAAGACTGCATCTGCATCACAGGTGCTTCCGACTGAGCCCTACTCTATCGGTCCGGTATTTGGGATTTATTGACGGACAAACAAGGTTCTGAACCTGGGTCAAAGGGGGAAACACCAACAAATGGCTCTGTTTCTGGGAATGTGAATCATTTTGGTGAGGGATATGTTTTGGCAATTGTCGAAGCCAGAAATTCAAGACTGGGTGGGTTTTAAAGCATTAGAGTTTGCACATGAATAAAATGAAGGATCACAGTTGAATCGAGCAAAGTGGTTGGAGCGATATCTTTATACAGACATTCATGAAATTTTATTTTCTGAGTTTCCTATTTTATTGTATGAGTGGTTATTGAAGCTAGCAACCCAACAAAAAAATTTCCAAGCAAGAGAACAAACAGAGTGGAGTCCTCAGCAAATTCGGAGCAAAGTAAGTTGAGATGTTCCCTGGTGTTAGCGAAACTGAACTAGAAGGTGGATGTCTAAGAAGTGGAAGAATATTTTGGTTGGTGTAATATCCATAGTTGGATATTCTCAATTAACTCGGAATAATTCCATAATTCCTTAAATAACCCACATATCCATAGATATAAAATGATATATAAATTGATAGATAATAGGTTACAATGAGAGCCCGCTTTAAATATGGCTTGGGCATTGTGTATGAAAGGTCATGCCTTTTGATTCTTATTTATAATTAATTATGTTTAATTATTAACTATTTGAGTATTTATTATTTTATGTTTGTCACATTGACACTCTGTTAGAAAGGCTTTGTCCTCAAAGCCTTATAATGTGGTCGCATCTTTCTATGTAATGTTGTGGCTGACAACACAAGTTGATACGAACTCCTGAGTGTAGAGCACAACTTTGGATATATGGATGGGTCGATCCACCCCAAATTGATTTTTTGTTGAACGTCGCACTTTCTAAGTGAACTGACATCTTGAGAATTGAGTGCACGAGTCTTAGTGATTTCTGTAGATTGTTTACGATTCTTAAGATACCGACTGTTATGGTTTGGATGTCGATAGGGAGTTTTTTCAACGTCATTTTCTCTTATCAAGTTTGTGGTGTCTCTTTGGATTAATCTTTGTGTAGGCTTCTTTTCTACTAGAGCGACATCTTTTAACTTGTTTTCTAATTGTTTATTTTCACTTTGAATCTTCTTGCATTTTTTCTTCATATTTGTGTTTCTTAAGTTGTTCCTTAAGTTCTTTATTAAGATTTACAAGGCATTGATTTTCTTCTTGGTTTTCTAGGACTTTTCCTTCGACGTCTTCATTCGAGTTGTCTTCCTTCTTGGCACTCTTTAACTTCTTGATCTTCGTAACTAATATTTTATTACGATTTCTTAATCGATATATTTATTCAATATTACTTATTAATGTGTTATTAAATTTTGTAACTTCCAACTTGTGCGCCTTTTTGTGTCGTCCTCTGTCTGCTGGAGTTCCTCAATTTGTTGCTGAAGGAAGTAATTCTTTGTTTCTTGGCATCTTACTTTTGTCTGAATTTGCGTGATTTTGTCATCTTTGTCTTTGATGATTTTGTTTAATCGTTTTATTTCTTCTTTATTCTCGACTGCCTCTTTCATGATTTTTTGGTTTTATAGATTTTGATTGGGACATTTTTTACTCATTAATTCCTCAATTTGAGTAGATAATCTCTCAATACGTCTCTTTAGATAATGATTCTCCTGCTCTATTAATCCCTTAGAAATATCCAGTTTCGTCATGTCCAATAGTAGACGACCATTGGTTTTTTTATAATATTCTACTTTGTCCAATGCTACTTGTAGTTAGGACTACGATTCTGACTCTAGAATTCACCATAATTCCTGACTTCTAGTGTTCTTTGACAATAGTTGGTTTTCCTTTTGACTGACTTCTTCGATGATAGATAGTCTTCACTTGATCTTGACTTCTTGTCTTCTTCGATTTTGTCTTGTTTTTTCTTTGAATTATCCTTTCACTTTGTCTTTCTTTTCCTTTTTATATAATAATTGTAATTATTACAATTATTAAATATTAATTATTAAAATTTTTTTCGAAAATTTTAATAATAATAATATTATTATTATTATATTTTGAAAAGTTTATATATGTTATAACAAATAGTATAATAAATATTATTATTATTATTATTATTATTATTATTATTTTGAAATTGTGGAATTTAGGGTTTTAAATATAGTAGCAATAATATATTATTATGCACACTAATAATATTGTTATTGCAGTTTTTGAATAGGTTGAATGTGAGAATGGCTTGAAGGGGATGATGAAGGAGTATGAAGGGTGACGGTGATGGATGATTGGGATAGTGGAATGTTTGGATATTAAAGCGATCTGGAAGCGATGGAGAGGTAAATAGAAAAAACGACAGATGATCATGGAGGTGGAGTGATTTGCAACGGAGAGGAACCGAGAGAAGCGATAAGATGTAAGAGGGCGGAGAGCCATGCAGTTTGGATGGGTCTTAGCGGGGTTGGTCAAAGGTAGAAGTGAATACGTAGGTGGGGCATAGTGGAAGAGCATGGAGGTACGGAGACAGCGTTGCAAGTGTGCGTAGTAGCACGCAGCAGGAGGGCGTAGGTAGGATGAGCGGGGAGCCCGCGTGAGAGGGGTGCAGCAGGTGGAAGGGCATGGGAGAAGAGTGCAACAGGTGGGGGAAAATGTGGAGTAGGAAAGAGGATTTGGGTGTGCGAAGAAATAGAGGTGGTGCACGGTGGAGGATGGGGATGCATAGTGTGGTGGAGGGGATAATGAAGGTGGCACAGACAATGCAGCACAGGGCGTGAGGATTATGAGTGGCAAAATGTGTGAGTGGTGATAAGATGTAGTTGGAGGGAGCACAGAGGAGTGCACGGTTGCTAGAGTGATGGTGTGGGAGAGGGTGCACAGGAGATCTAACACGGGGGTGGTCGCAGCAAAGAGCACAGGAGGAAGGGTTGAAGACGGGAAGATGGTAAGCACAGCTGATGAGAGTAGCTTGCAGGTGGTTGGGGCGTGGAGTGAAGCACTAATAGTGAGTTAGAGGTGGAAGTAGGCGTAGAGCGTAGTGGGGAGCAGCGGAGGCTAATGCAGGGTGGAAGGGAGTGCAACAAATAGTTCAGTGATGAGAGATGGGGAAAGGGGTATGAATGGAAGTGGGAAGCAGAACATGGATGTGGAGGGAGAAGGTGAATGTGGCCAATGGCCTAGCTCCAGTCAAAGACTGATAAACCAGAGAAACTCTGAGAGTATTGGTTAAAAACCAAAATCAATGAGACCCAAGGAAGGGCTATCTCTAATACCAATCTAATATCCATAGTTGGATATTCTCAATTAACTCGAAATAATTCCATAATTTTTGAAATAACCCACATATCCGTAGATATAAAATTATATATAAATTGATAGATAATAGGTTATAATGATGGTCTGCTTTAAATATGGCTTGGGCATTGTGTATGAAATGCCATGCCTTTTGATTCTTATTTATAATTAATTATATTTAATTATTAATTATTAATATAATGATTTGACTATTTATTATTTTATGTTTATTATAGTAGGGAAAGAGAAGAAGCATTGTGACTAGAAGAGGAAGTTGCAGTATGACCAGAGGAGAAGACTACGAGTTGACATCGTGCTTTGACGGAGGATCTTGCGATGAGGAAGAGGAACACCATCCTATATCTGAAAGAGAAGAAGAAGAATAATAAGCCCCAGATCCATAGTACGGATATGGCACACCCACGACCCCACGTACATCTCTGGAGGTAAGATCTAGAAACTCATCTCCTAGTGGATTTTTTAGTCAAAGTAACAGTAGTGGTGAGAATGGAATTCCCACTAGTCAAGCAGTGCCTAGAAAAAATATAATGGATGGGAATGATATTAAGTTATTGATCTTTAATGGAAATGGGTTAGAATACCCAAAGCAACATTAATTTCTATGTGAAGTTGTGTGGATTGTGCGACAGGTCCAAGATGAAGCTGTCAAGAAGGCTCAAATGATCACAACCCTTAGAGGTCATGCGTTGGACTAGTACATGAAGTTCTCTGTGGTTCCAACAAGAGTCGCATAGAAAACAATCACCAAATTTGAGCAGGATTAATAGACGAATTCAAAAATCCCAAATCTGAATCTCAATGTATATTAGAGATTAAATAAATTGAGCAATTATCTACAGAGTCTGTGTGGGACTTATACCAGGGATTTAAGACAGTGATGGGTAAAGTAATCTTCCAGATGTCAGACGTACAACACAAAAAATGGTTCATTGCAGTGTTATTACCACACATCTGAATTCCCTTGATGCAACAAAATATTGTGTCATAGACTAAAGCTCTATAGTTGGCCATCAAGTTGGAATCCTCACCTGTAGGAGAGACTGGTGCAGGTATTATGTAAATTCAGTCGCAACTAGCCAACCTTACGTTGCAAATTCAAGATATTAAAAAAGAGAAAGAGATCCAGGAATAACTGTAGTCTACCAGATGCAAAACAGAGGGCCACCATAAAGATAATTTCTTGATGTTTATGAGCTATGTCGCGTTAGGAGCGCCAAACCCTATAAATACACAAGGGATTCCTTGGTATAGAATATGCCAAACTAGAGGCCATTGGTCAGAAGAGTGTTTATAATTATAGAAGATTGTAATTGTGTGTTACTGGAAATACTCATCCAGTGCGGACACAAGGTTGTTCCCCTAGCCTGAAACACTTAATACTAGAACAAAACATTTACAAGATAAAAGAACTTTCCCTAAGATTGCATAAACTTCTTGAATTGAATACTCTTCTTAACTTCCACATGCTGCAAAGGTTGGTCTTTGGAGGTCTTGATCTATGTGGATGTCCTGCAAGATACACAACAAAAACACAAACAAGATCATATTAACAAGCTAGTATATGATCTTATGTCAATAAACAAGGGATTCAATAATAAACATGGTGATAATCAAACACATAAATGTTTATAGGAAAGAAACCTTTTTTTGTATTAAAAACATGAAGAGATGGAGCATACAACCTAAGCCTTGGTGTTGAAAACCATTCTCAAATGAACTTTTCCTCAAAGCCTCAAGCTTTCCTTCTAACCATTCACTAGTCTTGGTTGAATTTGTCCAGAGTTAAGGTGCAATAACACATTCTTCTCCCCCTTACCCATGAGGGGTAAGTTGGTATTTAAAGGCATAAGAGGATAGAATAGGTTGAGGACTTCATGGGTGAGGTGGAGGGCGGATCCTACAATGAGGGATCTCGAGATCTAGGTGTCCTAAACCATGGGAATGAGGCTTCACGAAGGAAATATTTGAGAAGTCTCTTGAAGCTTCTTCTTTTTTCCTTTATAACTCGAGAACCAGTTCTTGTCCATATGAAAAGGGCATTACCAAGTGAGCACCGCACATTGTACATGGGAAATAGGCGGTGGCACCGCTCATTGCATACAACATAAGGCTGTTGCTGATATAGGTACCGTTGTTTGTACATAAGCAAAGTGCAGTGGTGGCCAAAATTATGAAATGGTCCATCCTTACTTATCCCCAACTTCAATTATTGAGGAATTAAGGAAAATTATTAGATTTTGATCTCATAACATGGTGTTGATGAGAATTAGGTATAACAGTGCATTGGCTAGTTTATACTGTACATTTTTCAAATCAGTAGGCCATGATGAGAAGGACTACAGATCATACCAGCTAATGCAAGACAAAATAGCGGATACCTATTTAATAAAGAATGAAGAGCAGATGCAAGCTAAGTGGGCTCAAGCTCAATACCCACAAGGTCAGCATCCTTAGCCACAGTAGCCACAAAATTAGTACTCGCAAGAACAATACCCTTAACCCAAGGGGGGTGTAAATTTTAGAGGCCAAGGACAACGAGGGGGATTTGGCCGTGGAAGAGACCAAATTATTGTTATAATTGTGGACAACTAGGACATTTTTCTAGGGATTGTGTGTGTCCTAAGAAGACATGTTCGTAATGCAAATCTTTTGATCATATCATCAAAAAATGTCCATAGTTGATTGCGAAGTGGCAGGATAGAAATGTGGGAAACCCAAACCCTCTACAGAATCTCAACTTGAACCCCCAATCAGAATATCCATAAGATATCTGTTGAGTGGAGGGAACCACATATAGTTGTCGTAACAATAGGAGGTGTTGTGACTAGAGCAAACCAAGAAACACAGCATGAACAACCATATGTGCGACCGGTAGCACAAAAGAAAGTGTTATTAGACGTCCAAAAAGAAAACAAAGTATTCTTGGATGCATGACTAGAATTCGTCGACAAGAATCAAGCATCGACTTCTGCTGCTACACTACCTGGAACACGAATAATGGAGATGCCTAAAAGATTTAACCAACTATTTCAAAAGCAACAGACGGGAAAGGTTAGTAATCTTAAAGAATTTTTTAAAAGTTTCTTATCGCTAATACAAGATAAAGATGTTTTCCCAAAATTGAAAACTCTAATAGAATAACCTCAAGAAGAGGTGCGACCAGACATAATGGTTAACCATGTGAGAAAAAGATTAAAGACTGGTTGCGAGTTAAGAATGACTACCCATATAGGAGACTATGAAATGGACTATATTATTCTAGACTTGGCCTTTGATGTCAATATTTTGACAAGACAAACATGGGAGAGAATGCGAAAACTATGACTTGCATGGCCTCCTTTCCATCTTAGATTAGCAAATTAGTCGAAAGTTCTACCTATCGGTCGACTAACTCAAGTTCCTGTCGAAGTAAAAGGCTTGAGAACATATGTTGACTTTGAAGTAATCGACATTGTCAATGACACAAATTGGTATCCTGCACTTTTGGGGATCGACTAGGCGATTGATAATTAGAACATTTTCAATTTTAAGAAAATAATCTTAACATTTGAAGATTCAGAGCTAAGGGTGGTCGCACTAATTGATCCACTAGAAGGTCAGATACATGTCGAGCTAGTAAATAGTGAAGGACAAGGCGACTATTTGGACCATATTTATAACATCACGTCTGCAAGGGACAATTATGGAAATCCAACGGCTAAAAGAAAGCTTAGTTGGTGGAGTATTAGTTCCTATACATCATATGTTGGTGAAGCATTGGAAAACTAGGCGCAAAATCAGATGCATGAAATATCCATGAGAAGGTGAACGAAAATTACACAATCTGTGTGACGGGTAGGTTTTTGACAGAATTTGAAGAAAAATTCATAGAACCTTGGTGCTTTTCCACCCTATACTTTTCACTAAAAGATACACCTTCCATATGGTGGGTCACACATAAATAATTTATCTCGAAATGGCCACAATGTCGACGGTTGATGGAGATAAAATTCAGAGAAGAAATCAGCTATACTGGTCAAAAGTATATAGGATTGACCAATCATGTTGAGCATATCAAGTATTGTCATTCGACATGGGAGGCATGTCCACGAAAGGAATGGATCCATTCGTTTGTACACACAGTAGACTTGATACCAAGGAACTGGTATACATTAGTTGAACTGAGACGAGGGACTGTTGAATGGGATGAATTAGCTACTAGTTTCACACACACATTTTATTTTTTCAATGATCATCCTGTGATTGATGTTGCATTGCAAGTAATCAAGACAAAGATATTTGAATATATCCCTATCACAATGACAAACTTCAATTAGAGTAGCATGACAATCCAGCACTGGATGCAGTGCTATAATGTTCTCGAAGAACTTGATGACGATGACCTACTTGACGTAAACATCCTAGAGTCTGAAGGTACGCATGCAGTAGAAGGATTTGGTATTTCTAGTGGCAAGTTTCTAAATCCACTAAAAATTCAAGAAAGTCAACATTGGGTCCCAAAGAATCCAAAATTTACCAACATTGGAGATTGTTGGGATGAAGAAACTGATAGAAATATTACATACCTATTGCATGAGTTTCAAGTTCTGGTCCCTACAAAAATATCAGAAATGAAAGGGATTTTCAGAGACCTTGGAGAAATGAAAATACCATTAAATCCCAACACAAAATATGTAAAGCAGCGACCATATCAACTGAATCCGCAATATAAAGAAAAAGTCAAGACAAAACTAGATCGAATGCTAGGCACATGTATCATAGAACCGGTTGAAGAATCAGAATGGATCGGACTGATAGTAGTGCAAGATAATAAGGCTACTGGTGATGTAAGGATTTGCGTCAACCTAAGGAAATTGAATGATGCTTGTTTACATGAACCATTTCCAAATCCATTTAAGGATGAGGTATTAGAAAGTGTTGGGGTTAAGAATTTTATTCTTTTACAACTAAGTTCTCTGGCTACCATCATATCATAATCACAAAGGAATGTTGACACAAGAAAACATTTGCGACTGAGTGGGGTTGTTTCCAATACACGATAATTCCATTTGGACTCAAGAATGATCCTACTATCTTTTCCAGGATAGTAGTGGTTTCCTTCAAATATTTTATCCATAAATTTATTGAGATCTACTTTGACAATTGGACAGTATTTGGGCTCATTAAGGATCATATTGAGAACCTTGGAATGATGTTGGAACGGTGTATCTAGTATAAGATTTCGTTGAACTTAAAGAAATGTATTTGTTGTGCTTCGTTTGGAATTCTATCCGGCCATGTGGTTTTCCTCGATGGAATCTTGGTCGACCCATTAAAATTGTGATCGTCATCAACCTACCACCACCTATCATAGTGAACCATCTAAGAACAACATTGGGACATACAAGATACTATCAAGAATTTATCAAAGGATATGCGAAAGTGACTCCTCTGATGGAGAAGTTATTGATGAAGGATGTTATGTTACAGTGGACAAAATATTGCCAGGAATGTTTGGACACTTTAAAGAACAAGATAGTTACGGTGCCCATACTTGTATTTCCATACTTGAAGAAAGAGTTTCATGTACATGTCAATGCATCGTCTGTCACACTCGGCGTGGTACTATCACAACTTGGAGAAGGGTCGATTAATCATCCTATTTCCTTCTCTAGTAGGAAATCATCAACAGTAGAGAAGAACTATACCACGATAGAAAGAGAGGCACTAGCTATGGTATACACTCTGCATAAATTTCGACACTACTTGTTCGGTGGACATTTAAAAATGTACACATATCATTCAGCATTGAAATACTTGTTCTATAATCCAGTTTTGGGGGGGAATATTTTCCTATGGCTTTACTTTTTCAGGAATTTGAATTCGAAGTCATTGTTAAGCTGGGTTGATTGAATTCAAGGCTAGACCATCTGTCGAGCATTGAGAGTGGTGAAAAAACTGGTAATCTCGGTGATAGTCTCTCGGATGCACAATTATTTGCAATGACAATGTTTGATGTTCATTATTGAGACATCATACAATTTTTTACTACAGGCTATGCACCGACTAAATTTATCACCGTACAAAGAAACAAATAGTTGTGTGAGCTGCAGACTTCCAGTTAATCGTTAGACAGTTATCTAAAATGGGCCCTGATGAGATTCTTCATCATTGCGTCTTGGAACAAGAGCGACCAATGATATTGAATGAAGCACATGTTGGTGTCACGGGAGGCCATTATGCTGGAAAAGCTACAATGTGAAAGATATTGCAAGTAGGATTGTGGTGGCCCACCATGTATGCAGATGCTCAAGAATACTGTCGTAGTTGTGATGCCTGTCAGAGAATTGAAAATATGTCACAACAAGATGAAATGACACTAGTAACGCAAATAACTTTGCAGGAATTTGACAAATGGGTTTTTTTTTTATTTTGGGACCTATTAGTCCAATAGGGAAGAGAACACATGCAAGATACATTATTATTGTGACTGGTTACTTTACCAAATGGGATGAAGCAACACCAATAAAAGAGTGTACTTATGTGGATACTACCAAGTTCTTGTTTGCCAATGTTGTGACTCGATTAAGATGCTTTAATATTTTGATAAGTGACCAAGGTACACATTTTTTCAATCAGTTGATCAAAGAATTAATTGAATACTTCCATATCCAGCATAGAAAGACAACACGATATCACCCTCAAGCAAATGGTGCCATCGAAGCATTTAACAATATCCTGGAGAATGCGTTGAAAAATATTAGCAATGTTCAAATAAATGATTGGGACCAGAGAATTCCTACATTTCTATGGAAATACTGCATGACATGTAAGAAGTTGATAAGCCAAAATCCATTTCTCCTGGTGTATGGACAAGAGGTTGTGATGCCGATGGAATATATTGATCTTGGAGGATTGTTGCGATTACAGAGATGATAGATGTTAATGTTTTCAAGGAAATACTATTGCAGCTGCTACAGTTGGAAGAAGACCATTTTGTTGCAGGTTATCATCAAAACATTGAGAAGAAACAACAGAAAGTATTGCATGATCGACACATCAAGAGTAAACGATTTCAAGTCAGAGGACTTGTTCTTCTGTATGATAGCAAATTTTTGAAGTATCCGGGCAAGATGAAAACACACTAGATAGGATCATATATTTTAATTCATATCACTAACGGAGGCGCAGTGCAACTACTGAAATTAGACAAAACACCTTTCAAAGGATTGGTGAATGGAAGTCACCTAAAGCCCTACCAGGATAGCTGCGACTTGGTCGACTAAAAAAAGAGAGATAAAAGAGAAATGAAAAAGAAAAAGACAAAATCTTATGTGTAATAGCATGCTTTGATCCCAGGATTCCATTCTATCGCAAGAGAAAGAAAAAGGGGTTGCAGGATTCCAAACTATCTCAAGAAAAAGAAAAAGTGGTCGCAGATTGTCTGTCTATTGCAAATGAAAATGATGACGATGACAATCCGTCTGACGCAACAAACAAAATATGTAAAAGGTTGAATACAAGTCACAGGAAAGCAAGAGATGTCACAAGATGAAATTAAGTCACATAAATGACAGCTAGCCATAATTAATTCAAAAAATGTGAGTGATTTTAACAATGTGCTTTTTGGTCACTTTCGTCAATTATTACATAATAACTACCATAGATGTTACAGGCGAGTGACGGTTTGCGTGAAGGTTTCTATATAATGATTTGGACAATCGTCCCATCTAATAGAAATCGCTACCACCTTTCCATTCATTGTCCGCTCGTGTGAAGGACTGGCTGATTAAGCGAGTAGACGTTATCACCTTCGTGCCCAAGTTTCAGTTCATTCTGCTACATCTGAGTGAGAGTGCTCCATTATTGTATGCAACTACAAGAGTCGAAGAGAGTTTTTCCACATTATGGTTATTTCATTTTCCAATACAAGCGCAGTTGCAGAATTTGGGGTCGTGACCCCCTCACCCATGCTCATTATGGAATACACTACCGGATATGTTTCGCCAAAAGTCATGGTTGCAAGGGAATTGTCATAGTCAACAGTAATTCCTCCAATGGGGTTGAGACCATACCCACTACGTCCGTCAATGAGGAAGCGATCTTGTAGCTGCAAGAAGAAAGCACCAGCACCAGCACCATCGAAAGATGAAGAAATAAGGTCTGTGACTATGCTGCCATATTATATTCCACCTAGATCAGATGATGCATCTAAGATTAGAATTATGAAGAATTGAAGGTTACCACTGGTAGCACAAACAGTATCGAAAGGAGTTTGGATAACACAAAACATACTCCCAAATCTCAAAAATATGACCTTCATCGATCATGACCTATTGAAATTTCCAGATTTGGCATTAAAATAAATACATGGTTTCTATCAAAGATATAGAGGATGGCTCGACGTGCATAATTCCAATGCAATTGGAAAGAGGACTAGACAAAGCAGGTTTATTGTCGCTGATGTACATGCCTCATTTTGGTCACACTATAGAGGTGAATGCATGTGTTAAATAATTGCTAGTGTCATTCCATGGTGGATTTATATGGCTCAACTGAAAGGTTTCTATGGATGTCGAGCTTATAGCAGCGATTACAAGGCTCCCACTTGCAGGCCTAGACCCAACACCACTTTTTTTTGAAAAAGAGCAAGACAATCTGATGATGAACAAGTTAAAATACAAGTATGACTTGACAAGAGACAATAGCGGATTTTTTTTATTCCCTCTATCAAAGACCACATTGTTCAATTTTTCGCTAAGGTTCTAGCTAGAAAATTGTTGCGAAAGATGTGACCAAACTAGTGCACCGCAGGGATGATTGTTGTGGCAGAGTTATGTGCTACAGGTGTGCAACTCAACTGGTCACAATATCTGCTCACTGAACTATTAGCAAATGTGAAGGAAGCACAAGAGAAAGGTATATCTTTGCATTATTCATTGATACTTATTTTGATTTCATTTTTTGCATGGGTAGGACCGTCAAACTACCAAGGGGTATATGTGTGTGTGTTTTATGTCGAGGAGCTCGATACCAAAATATCTTGTTCGAGAAATATTTGAAGTAGAGACAAAAATACAACAGTGTAGAATTCTTTTTGCATGTAGAGGCCCTGTGATATCATGTTAGAAAGCAGGCCAGACTTACCGACGAAACCGTTAATAGGTTTTGAAACATCGTCAGTTTTATGATCGCCCCTCGTCATATCCTGTTGGAGTCACGACAATACCCACAGTGTTAATGGCTTACAACACAGTATCAACTGTTAGCTAAAGAAGTTGAGGAAATTATCCAATGTTGGTCGGAAGAATGGAGAGTCCACGTCTCAGACGATTAGTTATGTCTAGATGAAGAGGAGTGACATGATGATCCATAAACATAAAAAGATAGGGGATAGGGAAAAAACCATCAGAGTAAAACCTAGATAATACCAAGAATGAGTCAAGCACAAATCCAATAGAATCAAGAGTGGGAAATAAGAGGAAGTCGTCATATCAGTCTGAGACAAGGAATAAGAAAAGGAATGCTAACAAATCAGTAGAAACTATCGGCCTTACCAGTGACGATTATACCCTTCTGACGGAAGCAATGGAAGAAATAGCCACCCAAATCCTTAATAAGATGGATGAGCACCAAACATAACTAACAAGTAGTATTACAGACTTAATACAGATGCTCTACAATAGATTAAAAGAAGTAAGAGTAGCGGTTGACTACATACCACAATTTCCAGTGTCACAAGTCTTAACTTGCTCATCAGAAGAGTGACCGAACGATGTGTCGATACCCATCCCACCAATAAAGACTCAACTGGTGGGAGAAGCACTCGGCTTGGGGACATTAGAGCTAAATGCTACAGCCAAAAGTGTGGGCCATGTCACTATAGATTTCTCTACAATGTCGTTGTACGAGGTATATTCCATTCAGAATGTCATAGTCACAGAAATGAAGGTCAAGGAAGGCGCATTGGTTAAGAAAGTTAGTGCATCGAACAAGACTGTTACTAAGATGAAGAAAACAATCAAAGAAACTGATCAAAAATCCAAAACTTGGGATGCAATGGCTTGACACAGCTGTAACACTAGATTGCAGCAATTTCACAAACAAACGCGAAACACTTGAGATGGTTGTAGAAGTAAAGGTATTTCAACTTGGCGAAATAGCAAAGGACCTCCATAAAAAGGTCGCAGAGTTGGAAGCACAAGTGACACCCAGTACACCTCCAGAGGTACTGAAAGAAAGAAGGAAAGCATCAACAGAGGTTGTGAAGAAAATCAAAGAGGCAGAAGCACTTTGTGCCAGTCAGTCAAGCAAGTTTCTCAGACATAGGAAGATTTGATCGACGATGAAGAGTTAGAGAAACTTACAGAGCAATTGCGTACTGCGGAGACAGAGGTGAACCAGATGAAGAATGAAATGAAGAAGTTTCCCTTAGCATAGAAAATGGATAAGGCTATTGAGATAAAGAAATTACAACAGCAAGTCGCAACATTGCGAACCCAACAACAAAAGCAGACTAACATAGTCGCATAATTACAGGAAAAGGCAGAAAGAGTTGCAGGTATTATTAAACCTATACACCAAAAAGTGTGACAAGTAGTAGAGTTAGTAGGACTTACAACTTCAAAACACATCAGAGTCCGACCTTGTGGAGAATTTGAGGAAGAAGGAAGCAGAAGTACGGGAGGAGACCACACAGATAGTGAAAATCTTTCAGGATTTTCAAAGTAAGGTTCTCACAATAGAGGTTTCATACTATTGTGGCTCAGGACAAACCACGTGTGAGTGTTGGCCCTAGGAAAAGATAGGCAGAATTCGACCTTATTTTTTCTTAGGAATATGAATATTCTAGTCGCATTATAGAGGAAGTTGCGATGAGAGCAGTCGTGAAGGAAGATAACCTGTGAAGAGAGAAGCCGCAACGGAAGGAACCATGACAGAAGAAGAAGTACAACAGTTTAAAAGGATAGCTTGATTGATATTGATTAAGAAGTTAGCTAGAATAACACATGCTTTGGTAATAAAGCATCTTTGTATTTTTGGGCTGATAGTGCCTATTGTTAGTGTACCTGAATGTATGAGAATAGGAATGGCACCTATCGACTAACAGAATAAAGTCAGTTGATTACAACATGTAAGAGCTTATAAAAGGGAGAACCCAAGCTGTGTGTGTGTTGGTATATGCCAGCTCCTATTTTAGAAGAGTTGTAGAGTTGTATAGAAGAAGGTCAATCCAGGCTGTGTGTGGATCGACAATAGGGTGAAGGAGAGGAAAAATTTAGAGACTTAAGACTAAAGAGCATGAGAGTAAAGAAGTCTGTATAGATTGTAGAGAATATATAGAATAGATTCTGTAAGATGAGTGTGAAAATGAAGGGCGCTATATATTTCTCATGCTAGATGAAGAGTGCCTTTGTGGTTTTTCCCAGATGGGTTTACCCATTAAATGTTGTCTCTATGTGTATTTGATGAATATGTTTATGTTGAATGAATGTATGATGAATAAGTAGATCTTAAGCATTTGTTTATGAATAATTTATTGTATGCATGTGTCACACTATTGCTAGACATAATCTATGCTAAGACTTTATATTAACTATTCTAGTCTTTGTCTATGGATAAGTAGATTAATATATCGAATGAGCATACTAAGAACAGGAAATACGACCCTTGGCTTTGATCAAGTGAGTTGGTGAGGTGTCGTGAGATAAGAAATCCCCACCCAACTGCAAAAACCTGGTTTTGGCAGTTACCCATAGAGATATCTTGGGTGAGACTGCATCTACGTCGTAGGTACTGCCAACTGAGCCCTGCTCTGTATGGCCGATATCTTGGGATTTGTTGATGAAAAAGAAAGGGTCTAAACCTAGATCAAAGGGATAAACGCAAACAATACTATAGATTTTCCTCAAATAAAGAGAGGGAATCAACATGTTGATGAGGAACCTCCACCGAAAAAGGAAAAAACTGACGTAATGACAACAAAATATTTCTTTTAATTTTTATTATTCTTGTAGTTGGGTCATTTTCCCTAGTATGGGAGGCCAACACATTTCTTTTTTTTTCTAGGTTATTATTATTGTAGTTGGGTCACTTTCCCTAGGATGGGAGCCCAACATATTTCTTATTTTACTAGTCATTATCAATGTAGTTGGGTCATTTTCTCCTAGTATGGCAGCCTAACAAATTTATGATTCCTTAATTAGGATCATTATTGTAATTGGGCCATTTTCCATGGTACTAGAGCCCAAAAGATTTGATAAAATTGTTATTTATGTTTTCATGATACGAGGTAGGAAGGGTTACTTTTGTGACAAAGGGAGCAATCTCAAGGCATTGTGATAAATGGGAAGATATCCCATGTGTGTAGATCTTGTACTTTCTCTAGATGATACTCCATGATGAAGAAGAAAAATTGTCAGAGGGATTTGGCTTCAGATCCCAGGACATCCAGATGGTTTCTATGGAGTGGGAGCAAGATGGTTTCTATGGAGTGGGAGCAAGATGATCATACGCAGTAGGAGCAGGATGCTTAGATTTAGAGGGAGCAGGATTCTCCAGCAATAGAGGCAAATGTGATGAGCTTGAAGATGTGATGGTGTTCCCATTGTATTACCCATGTGACTTGGATAGGGGTGAATGGTTTCATTGTAGGGAAGTATATTCTCTCAGACATCTTGTGACGGGGTGGGGAGAATGACCATTGCATGATGAGTAGTGTTGATACATTGATATTTCCCCAATATTATCCATGTGACTTGGCTAGGGGTAAATGGGTCAAGTGGGACTGTGCCTTTTCCTAAACACCCTCTGATGTGGTGGGGATATTAGTGCCTTCTCCCTGACACCCTATGACAAGGTGGGGAGATTAGTCCTGAGATTGATCAAAAAGGGATAGTGCCTTCTCTCGGACACCCTATGTCAGGGTGGGGAGATTATTCTTGAGATGGATCAGAAAGGGATAGTGCCTTCTCAATGACACCCTATGACGGTGTGGGGAGATTAATCCTGATATGGATCAAATTAGGGAAGTACCTTCTTACGGAAACCCTGTGATAGGGTGGGAATATTAGTCCTCGGATTCACACATTATCCTCCTAGAGGTTGGGAATATAGCATTTCCTAGTATTTATCGTGATACTTGGATAGGGATGGGTTAAGTGGGATTGTGCCTTCTCCTAGACATCATGTGACAGGGTGGAGAGATTAGTGCCTTCTCCCTGACACTTTGTGATGGGGTGGGGAGAATAGTGCCTTCTCTTGGACACTCTGTGACAGAGTGGGGATATCTCTCAGAAACCCTATGATGGGGTGGAGATACTAGTCCCTAAGATGACTCGGAATGGGGAAGTTCCTTCTCTTGGACACTTTGTGACAGAGTGGGGATATCTCTCGGACACTCTCTGACAGAGTGGGGAGATACTAAGAATGTAGCAGTTCTCTCTCCCATATACTCTGTGACGGAGAGGGGAGATATCCTAGAAACTCTTTGACTGAGTGGGGAGATTAGTCCCTAGATTCTCACTCATGCAAGTGCATGGATTTATCCATGAGACTTTGCTAAGAGACCTGAAGCAAGATCGTGATCAACCTTTCCTTGATAACATTCATTGAAGACAAGTCATATCCTGAATACTTTGAAGAAACCCAAGATATGTTCAGCCAGAACAAGTAAGAAGAATAGATTTCTCATTGAGAGGAAGAGTTCCCCTTGAGACAGGGAGAATGCAGGTGTGACTCTCCTTGAAAGGGAGAGAGAGGGAGATAGTTGTTCTGTATGTTCACTCTCCAATGTACGGGTTGATTTGTTGACTCCTTAATGGACTAAGTTGAGTTGATGACACTTCTTGATAGATGAGTTGTGTCAGAAGGCATTCCTTGTGATGATGAGATTTTCAAGACAAGTCATGATGCTCAGATGATATCCAAATGTGTTCTATCATGAGGCTATCTCCCTAGATAAGAGGGAAATTTGGTATATGTAGCGTTGGGAGGTATCCTCTCAACAAGTCAGCCCCAGGAAAAGACAATAAAACAATTATTATGTTGCTTGAAGACAAGTCATCCTAGTTAAGAAAAGACAGGTCGACCCCATTAGTAAAAAGGTCAACCAAAGAAAAGTATAAATAGAGGTAACACCTCCCTCATTTGGACCTCAAGTAAATTCTCTCAAGCAAGGAATAAGTTCGCTCAATCTAGAAGAAGATTGTTTTCTGGGTTCTTTCTTTCGAGTTATTTTTCTATGTGATCACTCTTATATCTGGTATCGTATCTTGAACTAGTATATTTGAATAAGAAGAAGTTTGTTGAGTTTTCTCCCTTAAGAGGAAGGGTTTCCTAGGATAAATATTTGTGTCTCTTTGTTTCTATGCATGGTTATCTTTTAGTGATCCTATTTTGTTTTCATTGAATATAATTGAAATATACTACTGCTATTATAAATTCCAACAATATTGGCATTTGATGCAAGGCTGTAAAACATACATTTGTAGGATATGGGATTCACAGGAAAATTTATATATTAAATAGGCTCTTTCATATCTCACAAATCTGTTAGTTGATAGAAAAATTCTACTAATGGTGGATGAACTCGTAGGTCCCTCGAAGATTGTCAACACTGGGATTGCGTAAATAGCCTGCAATTATGCCTTATGGAGTTCGTAAAAATACTCAAGCCACCCAATGTTGTTCCATGGGATTGGTAATCTATTGGTTAA
The DNA here is from genome assembly GCA_001517045.1 of Pseudotsuga menziesii. Lineage (NCBI taxonomy): Eukaryota > Viridiplantae > Streptophyta > Pinopsida > Pinales > Pinaceae > Pseudotsuga > Pseudotsuga menziesii. Next base: position 744,531 of record LPNX010328143.1, on the reverse strand, counting down.
CCATCATCAAACTTAAAATAACTTGCATCAAGGAAATGCAACTCCAATATTACAATGTTTAATACAATTGTCAAAATAGTAATATTTATTCTTACTTATAATATAACTTAATAACTATGTGTCAATGCGTTAAATAATACATTTTTGAAATATTATTTTAAATATTAATAATTATGTGTTAAATAATAAATTTATGAATCATTATTATTTCAGATAATTACGTTATAGTTGTAGGGTTACATAAATATTAAAAACAAATTAATTTTCATGAAACACGTTATAGTTATACTTTTAGTCCATGTCGTAGGAAAAGACTATATGTTCCGGTATTTTGAATTAGTTTGAAAACACTATATTACAAAACATCAAATTTTATAAAGTCCAACCAAATAATACTATTTTTGAATATTTTTAATTAATGTTTTTCTCAATGTTTAGTGGACAAAAGTTGTTGATTTGATATTTGTTATCATTGGATGCATTAGTTGTAGGGTTACATAAATATTAAAAACAAATTAGTTTTCATGAAACAATTTATAGTTGTACTTTTAGTCCCTATCGTAGGAAAAGACTATATGTTCCATTATTTTGAATTAGTTTGAAAACACTACATTACAAAACATCAAATTTTATAAAGTTCAACCAAACAATACTATTTTTGAATATTTTTAATTAAGATTTTTCTCAAATGTTCAATGGACAAAATTCGTTGATTTGATATTTGTTATCATTGGATGCATTACAAGAATTAGAAAAAAAAAAACACATACCTTACCCATGGGGGATTCACTTATTGACCAATATCCTAGCACATTAGTTCATATTGTGGGTTTTAAATTTATTAAATGTCAGGCCAATATATTGCAGGTATTGAGGGGGATGAGGGGTTTAGAGTGGGGGGTTAAGGAGGTTTATAAGGATTAGGGTATAAAAAAGGGTGGTGGGGACGTTTTAGATATTGGGAGGGGGTTTTAACAAAATGAGTTTGGACCAATATCTACAGAAATTAAGGGTATTCTTTAATACTCCATGATTGAACGTGCTATGTGAGAGGTTCACTCAGTGAATCCCCCGTGACCTTACCACTTTACAAAGATGGAAAAATATTCATCCCATTATTATATTCATGAAATCTTATGTGTAAATTTTGTGATTACAAATGTCTAAATCAGTTAAGTTCAATATACATGTATGCATTGTTCCCCTTTTTTCGTAGGTTTGGGTTGGTGTGCCACCCAAAATATCTCTTCTTGTTATTAACTCTCTTCTAGTTATCGGGTATAAACATCTCAAGTTCACTCTCAAAGCCATTTTCAATTGGCGTTCTCTTACGTATTTGAAGTCTTTTTGTTTTTTTGCTTTTCTTTCTATGATTGCTTTTTTTATGATTATTATGCTCATATGGCTTTTGTGTTTGTAGATAAATATGGTGATAACAGAGAATATCGAGAGCTCAGTTAGCAGTCGTTTGGCCAAAATCCAAATGTAGAAGAGGCAGAATGATAACCATTTGGCCAAAATCCAAATGTAGAAGAGGCAGAATGGCAAATGTAGAGGAGCTCTGTTGGTAACCATTTGGTAACTTTTTGATGACTACGCTTGTCGCTTTTGATCTTTGTTTTCAAGTTTAACTTTTTTATGACTATGATAGTTCAAGACTCAAATGTTTGAACTCTAAGAGTAAATACTATTGAAATGGCGTCATTTTTCTTACACCATTCTTTAATATTTAAGAAATCTATACATCGTTGAATATTTTTAGAGCTGTTGTAATCAAAACATTTGTTGTAAGTGTCTAAGTGGTCAAAAATAGCATGTCGCTTCTGACCATATATCACATCAATCCGTTGGCAAGGAGATGGACTATAAATCCATTGGCAAGGGGACAGACTGTAAATCCGTTGGCAAGGGGATGGACTGTAAATCCCTTTGATTGACTATGTCCATATAATGGTATATGGGAATAAACATGATATACTTACTTGTCCACTACTTGATTGATTAGGGTATCAAAGGTACACGTACCATATCACCCCATTATCCCCTTCGTTTAAGAAATAAAAATAAAAAATTCTATGTTTTTGAGAATTTGAAAAATAAATAATAAATTCTTATTTTCGAAAAAAAACTAAAATTAAAAAATATTTTATAAAGGTAGAAAACGAATTAAGAAGAGAAAATGTTTTTTATATATGGATAGTTGCACCTAGGATAGTCTTCCTAGTCATGATAAATTTCAATAAAGCCTATTTCATATATCATACCAAGTGTATTGTATTTTACAATGGTTAGGATAACATTCATAACCCAAGTTTTGTTGGATGTAAGTGTTGCTACTAAGCAACCAAGCCATGTTTATTCTCTCCAATATTGTTGAACTCTAGGAGGAAAGGCATTAAGGCACTTTAAGAACTTTTCCAAAATCCCTCCAGCAACATCAATAGCATCTTTTATTCTAAGCATTTGCATAGTGTATATTTGCATTTTTTTATGCTTGGGGATGAGCAAATTGTATAGACTTTATTAGATAACCATAAATTTTAATCATTTGAGTAAAAATAGACCACTTTTTGAGTTCAGACTAATACTTTGAGTGGTAGAATTGAAGGGCAATATTGGACAGTAAATGTTAAGTTATAATACTCCCACCAATAACAATTCTAAATTTATAAAAAACAAGAAAAGCCTTTATAATTTTAACATTTTATAATTTTAACTTTCAAATTTTGTTGATTATTCATTTTATGTGTTTTTTATTCAATATAACATAAATATAAATTTTGCTAATTTTAAAGAGGAAAATGTGTTTTTAATTTTTTTAAGGCAAGGAACAAGCTGCTTGTAGCTATTATTTAATATAATTTCAAAATATTGAAAAAACATTTAATATAAATTTTTTAAATTAAAATAATAAATTACACGTGCAAATAATATTTTTTAATTAATTAAGTAATCAATTGATAAGGCCTTACATCTTTGTTGGATAACAACATATAATTCAAAACATTAAAAATATTGGTAAAAAGAATGCAATGTGAGTGATGTGATCGTAATGGATTTCTTATAGAAGAAAAAAGATTATATCACTATACATTATCCCTAAGACGTTCGAGTATTTCCAAAGGAGGAATATTTTTTCAAGGGTTCGATTCCTAAGACGTGGAGTATTTCCAAAGGAGGAATATTTTTCAATACGCAATTGGAATTCAAGTCACTAAGGAAGTCATCGCCAATTCATTTATCATAAAATATACTTATTCATAAAATCAACAGTGGTTTATTTTCTTACAGAGTAACGAAATTTCACAGGTTTCCCAACTCTTTGATCTGTAAACTCCAAGACCTTTTTGTTAACAAGCAAGAATTTAAATGTGAATTGTTTTTAATTGCTACGTTTCAATAAGGCATAAACAATGAGCTTAAAGAGAAAAATACGAACATAATTATGAGGATAAACAAAGATTGCAACCATGAAAATGAAGGTTGTAACTTGTTAACGAAGTTTGACTCAGAATGCCTACATCTCTGGGTCCACTTCCAATGCGACCGATTGAATTAATTCTTCAATGAAAAAGGTTACATCAATTACGGAGAATTACAAAAATATGACTATGTACAAAGAGAACAAACACAGCCAATGCGATACCTAAAGTATACAATTGAAGACACTAAATCTTCCACACAATATCTCCAAGCACTAGAAAACGCATTGTCTGCTTCTATAGTCTAAAATTCCTCTTTGACTCTCTATACAATGAAATCCACTGAACTCTTACTGTTCCAATTGTGTATTTATTACTCTATTGCCTCTGCTTTTGTATCTCTCTCTTGTGTCCATGTATAAAACAATCTTTGAAATATAAGAATTTTGCTAGTGAAGATCCGTGGATAAAATGCCCAATTTGGGACAAAATACATCTTGATGCCCAAATTAAATATAGGATAAGAATCCATGCCCAAATCGAGAGAGAAATGGCACAGAATGAGGATCGAATTCAAAGATCTGCTCCTAAAGATCTATGTACAAACCAAATAACCAATTCTGCAGACATAATTTCTGGTTTAAACCAGGGTCGTTGATCCAAGTATGTCATCGAACAAGCTGGATCGTCGATCTGCAATTTTTCACTGCAACCTCGACTGTTTGATGGTGACTTTTCTGATACCGACCTATTTCAATGTCAACCTGTTCCAACTCTTCTAACCTGACGTCAAAAGTCGGAAGTCACAACTGGTGACACAACTTCCCCAACTATCCTCCCAACTCCCAACTCCTAACCTTACGACTATTTCAACTTGGAAGTCGACAATCAACATGAGCTCGACAAAACTATCTTTTCCTCTCCCGGCTGCCTATTGTGACCTAATATGATTCAGAAATCAGATATAGACCCTACTTTCGCATGCCACGTGTCGAAAGGTAATCGGTCCAAACGTCAAAACTTTAAATTGTGATAACTTCTGCATCTGAAGTCCAAATTTGAAAAAATGGGTATCACCGAAAATATTTTTGGCAAGCTCTATATATATGTAACATTTGCTTAAGCATTTGAAGAGTTTGGATTTAAGTTATTTTGGAGATCCTCCTAGATCAAACCTCCCCACTAGAAGCTTTTGGATCTTAAAAATCTAGTTTATATTGAAAGCAAGTGATGGTAGAGCTACCTCACTTTTCCAATCTCCATCCATTTTTCTTTACCCGAATTCATCCCTTTAAGGCCTATTCGAAGTTACTCTACAACACTCTGATGTGAAGTCCTTACGTTTATGTCAAGGATGACATCTTCCTGTAGCTCAGTCATATACTCAAGTGATATATCATCCATTGAAGAAATATGTACATCAGTCTCCTCATCCATGATCATAGTAGTTTCACACAACTAAAGATTCTCAACATTCACAATTGAATATATTATCATATATGGAGATAAATTCAAGCAAAAAGCATTATAGCCCACCTTTTCAAAAAATTCAAAAGGACCATACTTGATTGGCTTGATATTTTTTCCTTCTCCTTTCAGTCTCCCTTTACTAATATATAACCAAACTTTGTCACCAACCTGGAATTGATGATCAACTAGATGCATATCATGCCTAGCTTTATACTTTGTCTGGATTTCCTCCAACTATTCATGGACTACCCGTTGCATGGCCTGGATCTGTTGAATGAATTTTAAATTTGTGTTGCCATCAGAATGTCCATCTTCCACATTGTCTGTCCCAAAAGAAAAATCCAGCAGTGTTTTGGGTGAATAGGAAAAACAAGTCTTAAAAGGACATTTCTTAGTAGAAGAGTGTTTATCCTGATTGTAAGCATGATGTATGTAGTGCAATTGTAAATCCCAAATCTTAGGATGTTTACTGCAGTAACCTTGAAGAAGCTGAATAATTGTCCTGTTTACCACCTCTATATGTCTGTTAGTCTTTGGATGAAATGTTGTGCTCTTCTTAAGTTTAGTATCCATAATGTCCTGTAAGTTTTACCAAAACTTTCCCAATAAATAGAAATCCCAATTAGATACAATGGAAACCAAAAGCCCAAAATAAACCCAAACAAATTGGAAAAACACGTGAGTTGTTTGTTCATCTATGACTTGCTTCTTACATGGCATCAAAATACACATTTTGTTGAAACTATACGCTACCACAAACAGATTATCATTCCCTTTATGAGACAAAGGTACCCCCCAACAAAGTCCATAGAAATACTTTCCGAAGGATAGGAAGGAACTAGAAGAGGTGTGTACAATCCCAATTTTTTATTGCTAGGTTTACTGGTTGCACACATCACACAACCCCTTATATATTTAGAAACGGTTTCCTGTATGTGTAGTCTACCAATAACAATACCTTTGCAATTGTGTTAGTGTTTTCCTTACTCCAAAATGACCAACAATGCAGGAGGAATGTGCTTCTCAAGTTACATGCATCTTTTATTTTTGTGGGATACAAAGTTTTCCCATGCAATATAAAAGGTTATCATGCAAATGATAATTCTTCTCTTTTATTTGTTTGCCATATATTATTGAATCATACACATTCTTAATATTTATCTTCAACAAATTGTTCAAGATAACTTGTTTGTGTTGATTAATTATTTTGAAGAATGATGGATGCAGTCATGGGAGGTCTAGATAAGATATCCACTACTTTATTTTGAACCCCTTTTTTATATTTTATAATCAAATGGAATTGTTGTATAAATCCCATCCACCTAAAGTACCTGCTCTACTGTAACTTTGTGTTGAGTGCAAATATTGAAGTGGTTGATGATCAGTGTGTATAATTGTTTCTTTACCCATCATATAATGCTTCCATTTTTTATCACTTTGTACCAATACATAAAGTTCCCTATCATAGGTAGGAAAGTGACTTACCATAGGTGAAAATGTTTCAGAATGATAGAAAATTGTTCTTCGTCCCTACATAAGAACAACTCCCATGGAAAAACCACTAGCATCTGTTTCAATCTCAAATGGTTGTCGAAAATATGGCAATGCCAAAACTAGTGTGGTGTTAATTCTTTCCTTCAAAGTATCGAAGGATTTTTGTTATTTTCCTCCTCACTAGAAATATTGCTTGACACTCATCAATAAATGTAACGGTGTCACAATGGAGGAAAAATCAGCTATGAACTTTCTCCAATATTGGATTGCACCAAGAAAGTTCATAACTCCTGTGATTGTAGTTGGCCTTAGCCAATTTACAATGACTTCTACCTTTGCAAGATCTACCTTTAAATGACCTCCAACAATAATATATTCCCAATTACACTAAAGATGTTTTGGCAAATTCACATTTGACATATTTACATACATATTTTCCCTCCTTAATACATCAAGCACCTTTCTCACATGAGCAACATTCTCTTCCCAAGTGCGCCTAAAAACAAGAATATCATCCAAGTAGAAAATGAAAAAATCATCAATGAGTGGTCAGAAGACATCATTCATCCCTCTCATGAAGGTAGTTGGGGCATTACACATCCCAAAAGGCATAATCAGCCACTCATACAACCTATATTTTGTCTTGAAAACAGTCTTCCATATATCATTTTCATAAATTCTAATCTGATGATAACCACTATACAAGTCTATCTTAGAAAAATAAATTGCATGTTTCAATTGATCAAGTAAATCATCAATACGTGGAAGTGGATACATGTTTTTTACCGTGATTTTGTTCAAAGCTCATTGTCTATGCACATTCTCCAAGATCCCTCCTTCTTTGGCACCAAAACGATGGGTGAACCACATGGCGAAGTGCTCGATCTAACGATTCCCCTATCAATCAGATCTTGAATTTGCTTCTTGATCTCTTTATTCTGCTTCACGAACATCTAGTACATTCCAATGTTTGGAAGTTGCACATCTTGTTGCAGCTGTATCTCACATTGTTCCCCTCTCTTTGGTGGTAATCATGTTGGTTCTTGAAATACTTCATCATACTCAGAAATTATTTTAACCATTTCATATTTATACTTCGGATCACCTCCTTCAAAGGATTTAAATGTGACATCATTCTCATGGTTGACTTTAATCATCACCAATACAAAATTCTTACTAGCATTCATTAACCTTTTCACTTGACCTACAGAGATTAGTGACAAGTTTGTTTTCATACGATGTGCATGTATAATATATTCAATATTGTCTTTAAAAAGATGATATCGATTCTTCTCCCTGTAAAATATATCCTTCCAATCATACAAATATGGGATTCTAGGTACAATACCTCATATATCTAGTGGTAATTCGGCAAGCTCTACCCCATTTGTTAAACTTATCAGAAATTGCAAATTTCAATACACATTTATTTGTTACTTGCAATTGTGCATCATTAATAACCCATCCTAGTGAATATGGTTTTTCATGAGGTATAGTAGCTAAACCAAGTTTCTTTACCACTTCTTCAGAAACTAAATTGACTTGTGATCGGCTATCAAATAACATATCAAATTTTGTATGTTTCGTAATGATTCAAATATGAAAGATTTCACCTCATTTCTTATAATATTGAATTGAAGAAGATTGTACACTTGCGCTTGTATTTGCATGAGGGGAAAGAGACATACCTTTATCTATACCTTGGATTCCAATAGTTGTGACTTTGGTCTCATCGCCAAAGTCAGATCCCACATCCTGCAACACTAAAGCATTATTCTTTGTTTTTCCTTTATCCTTGTGCCCTCCATACCTTTTTGGTCTTAATTTCATATGTAACTTCCAACATTGCGATACATCATGTCACTTCTTGTAGTGGTAACATGAGGGATTCTCACATTTTTTCTTAATAGTGATAGTCTACTTACCTTTCCCTTTTCCTTTAAACTTATTTCATCTTACTTGAAAGGCTACTTGGAATAAGTATCCGTAGTATTTTTCCCTTGGACTCAATATGGGTGGCTTGAACACATACTTTATCCAAATTGTTATGGTCAAACATCAAGATAGTATGTCTTAAATAATCATGTAAACAACCTATATATTTAAGAAGTGTTTCCTAGGTATAGACATGAATACCCAGTACTAAAGCCCTTTTCCTAAATTCTTGTCTATAGTCGTAAACACTCTCTCCTTTACCCTGTCTGAAAATTTTCCAATCCATCATAGCTTGGTACATATACCCTAACGGATAAAACTAATTTTTCAATGCTGACACAAACTCATACTATGAAGAAATAACCTTACCTTTAACAATCAAGTCCTCTTGAGTTTTTCTTTCCCACCATACAAAATCAGTGCCTCCCAAGCGAAGTGGATCTAACTAGATTTTGGCTTCATCTCCTTCCAACTTTTGGATTCTGCAATAAAACTCTATTTTCCTAACCCAATCATCTAGTTTTTTAGCATTAACTTCTCCATTAAATATGGGAAAACTATACTTTATGTCAAGCTTCAATAATGGTGTATTCATATCAAAATTCTTAGAGTTATTTTTATGTGCATTTGATGAAGTACTTGAAGAACTATTATTAGAAGAAGATGATAATGTTGAATATGATGGAGAAGGAAGAGTTTTAGGATGGTATCCTCCATTACCTTTTTTCCCTGAGGTGCTTCCTGTTGTTTTCATATGTTTCATTATCTTCTTCTCCAACCTTCTTTGATAATCTACAAACAACTTCTCTACCTTGTCAACCATCTGGTTGAAATATTTTCATAACACCTTCTCATATTCTGCCTGATAGTCTTCATTTGTCATTTTCTTGGTCCGATGTGCATGACCAAATTCTGTGTTAAAAGGCTCATGTTCTCCTTTACTAACTTTAAGCTTATCCCTAGTTAGAATTCACATACTCACAATTCTTGGGTTAAAACTGCTTTGATACTAACATGATCCGTAAACTCCAAGACCTTTTAATTAACCACCAAGAATTTAAATGTGAATTGTTCTTAATTTCTATGTTTCAATAAGGCATAAATAGTAAGCTTAAAGAGAACAATACGAACATAATTATGAGGATAAACAAAGATTGAAACCATAAAAATGAAGATTGTAACTTGTTAACGGAGTTTGACTCAGGATTCCTACATCTTTGGGTCCACATCTAGTGCAACCAATTGAATTAATTCTCCAATGCAAAGGGTAACGTCAATTATGGAGAATGACAGAAATATGACTATGTACAAAGACAATAAACAAAATCAATGTGATACCTCGAGCATACAATTGGAGACTCTTAGTATTCCACACAATATCTCCAAGCACTCGAAAATATGTTGTCTACTTCTATAGTCTAAAATTCCTCTTTGACTCTTTGTACAATGAAATCCACTGAACTATTATTGTTCCAACTATGTATTTCTTCCTCTAATGCCTCTACTTTTGTATCTCTCTCTCTTGCCCATGTTTAAAACAATTTGTTAAATAGAAGAATTTTGTTGGTGAATATCTGTGGATAACATGCCCAATTTGGAACAAAATCCATCTTGATACCCAAATTACTTGTAGGAGAAGAATGCATGCCCAAATCATGAGTAAAATGGCACGAAATGATGATTGAATTCAAATATCCGCATCCAAATATCTTTGTACAAACCAAAAAACCACTTCCATAGACATAATTTTAGGTTTAAACCAAGGTCATTGATCTAATTTTGTCATTGAACAAGTTAGACCGTCTATCTGCAATTTATTGTTGCAACCTTGATTGTCCAATGCAGACTTGTCCAATAGCAACATATTTCAATGTCGACCTCTTCCGATTGTTCTGACCCAATATCGGAAGTTGGAAGTCGAAACTGGTGACACAACTTCCCCAACTATCCTCCTGACTCTCGACCTTCTGACTATTTCAATTCAAAAGTCAGCAGTCGGCATGGGCTCAACAAAACTGTCTTTTATGTTATATTTTTAATGGTTATACAAGATCTAAAACATTTAGCATCATAACATCATAACCATAAGCAAAGGATCATTGAAAGATAGAAAAATGCAGCAACACAAGAGAACACAAAGATTTTCCTCAAGGAAACCACAAGGGAGAAAACCCCGCAAAACTTCCTAAGTATAGAATTCGACCAAGATAGTGTAAAACCCCAGCAACAGGAATAGTTGCTCATCTTCCACAATAGACTCTCTCTCTCTCTCTCTCTCTCTCTCTCTCTCTCTCTCTCCAATGCAATACTTGAGTGTGAGATGTGTATGAATGAGAGAGACGCCTCACATATTTATATTCATTAGGTGAGTGCCTCAACTAACTAACTAAGTCGGTCAGGTTCCCTAATTAGGGTCAACCTACCTTGGGAGACTCAAAATACATTTTATATAATACTTCTGTGGGTACTATTGCTTCGACTTACAACAAAGGGTTTATCTCATGACTTTTACATGACCAATTACATCAAGGACATCTCTAAATGAAGGAAGAACATCTCCAAAGGAGAATACAACAAAAGTACAATAGCATATCTTCCGAAGTTACAATATTTTAACACTCCCTCTTAACTAGGAAGGTATTCGACATCAACAACAACCATCATTACAATTGTACAACTGACTGATGAATCTCTATATGTCATAGGAAGTCTTGGAACATCATCATACATCTTCATCGTCGATTTCAGCTTGATCATCTTCCATAATCTTAGTATGTAAATACTAAATCATCTTCTGTACGTGTCGAAACATCTACTATTAGTATCATCTTCTAGATCATCTTTTGTAGTATCGGTATGTGGATACTGAATCATCTGAATCATCTTCTATAGCATCAGTATGTAAATGCTGAATCATCTTCTGTCATGTCAGTATATGAATACTTAATCATCTTTTAAATACTGAACCTTCTTTTGTAACATCACTATGTGAATACTGAATCATCTTCTGTCATATCAGTATGTGAATACTGAATCATCTTCTGAACCTTATTCTGTAACATCAGTATGTGAATATTGAATCTTCTTCTATCACATCAGTATGTGAATACGGAATCTTATTCTGCCACATCAGTATGTGAATATTGAATCTTCTTCTGAAACATCAGTATGTGAATACTGAATCTTCTTCTGGATCATCTATTTCCCAGCATCAGTGTGTAAACATTGAACCATCATCTTTAACATCAACATCTTTCAAATCATCTACTTGCCAACATCAGTGTTGAATCCTCATCTTGTAACATCATCATTTGCATATTCAGTATGTGAATACTAAACTATCATCATCTGTATCTCCAGTATGTGAATACTAAAGGCATCATCATCTGTATCATAAGTATCATCATCTGCATCTTCAGTATGGGAATATTGAAACACCATTATCATATGTATCTTCAATATAGAAACACTGAATCACCATCATCTGCATCTTCAGTATGGGAATACTAACATCATCATTTGTATCTTTGGTATAGAAATACCGAATCACCATCATCTGCATCTTCAGTATGTAAATATTGAAACATCATCTATATCTTCAATATGGGAATACTGAAACATCATCATCTGTATCAACAATATAAAATATTGAAACAATCAACAACTTCATTAGCATGTTAGTACTAAAACCCAAATCACCTGTAATGCTAGATCATCATCTGCATTACCATCATGGAGATGCTGGAACATCATCATCATCAACACAAAGTGTTGTGACTTCAACTACATCAACATTAGCAGCACAGGGTGCTGATACCACAATCATATCAGCAACAACACAAGGTGTTGGGACCACAACCACATCAACATCACAGGGTGCTGAGACCACAATAATATCAGCAACAACACAAGGTGTTAGGACCACAACCACATCAACATCATCAACACAAGGTGTTGTGACTTTAATTGTATCGACATTATCAGCACAGGGTGATGGCACCACAACATCAACACAAGGTTTTGGGACCATAACCACATCATCAACATCAATCATGCTAAAGAAACATCATTATCAACATCAGTATAGAAATACTGAAATTTCCTTGGCAGTTATTTCAACAATCAACAATCATCAATGTAGTAACACTAAAACTTCAACAATCATCAATCATCAGTGTAACAACACTGCAACTAACTCAATAATCATTAGTATAGTAATACTGAAGCACACATCTCAACAACCAGTATAACAATACTGAAGCAATCATTCCATCAAGCATCTCAGCAAGCATTAGTATAACAATACTGAAACAATCCACTAAACCATCATCAAAACATCTTAGCAACTATCATCAACAATCATTGACAATCAACAGTATAACAATACTGTAACAACCATCAAGCATCTTAGAAGTCATCAACAATCAATAGTATATCAATATTGTAACAATCATCAAGCATCTATGTTGATGTATATGTAACTTCGGAATGTATTCTTCTATGTATCTTATATATTGTAACCCGATGTTTATGCCGGGATGTCTCTATTATGTATTTGAGTCATGTGGTCATGCCCCGATGTTCCGATCGGGAGGATTAATAATGTAATCAAGTCATATCAAGTCATTAGGTAAGTCCCCACAGTTTCGGGGCACTTGAGTTATTATACACTAATTAAGGTGTAGGATCGAGTAGTAATTATTAGGTTGAGCCTACGTGTGAAAAGGCAATTCAAGCTAACGGATGAATATAAATAGAGAGTGAGAGTCTCTCTATTTATCACTTGTTAAATACATCACTTGCTCTCCCAAGTGTGGCGCACTACTGGAGAAGGAAATTTTGGGACTAGACAGAAGACAGAAGACTACTGCTGTTTTGGGATATCTCTTACTGTTTTGGTGTTGACTCCATCTTAGAGGAAGTTGCGGGGTTTTATCCTTTATGGTTTCCCCGAGGAAAACTCTTTGTGTCTCTTGTCTCTTGTGATGTGCTTGTGTTTTATTGCTGTGCTTGTCATTCTCTCAATGAAAAGATCCTAAGATCATAATGCTAGCTTAAATGTGATGAAAAACTAACATGGTATCAAAGCTAACCAAAGAAGAAGACATTGTGCAGCTACAGGAACTAGGGCTTCCTATTTTGTGGATCTTCCTCCATAGATTTTCAGTAAAAGTATGCTAAGATGACTCCCCATTGAAGGGTGCATCTTTCTGTCGAAGCGGAATTTGATTTCGCATTTTCAGTCTTCGATGAGGAAATTAGGGATTTCTATAGAAGATGATTTTTTGAGTGAGACCAGCATAGGGTTATTCTCCTCATCAAAATTGAAGTTTAGAGACCTGGATCAAGAAATTTGGTTGGGTAAAACTCCAGGAAAGTCAAACCCTAGTTTGACCCTGAGCTAGGAGAAACCCTAAATACTAAAACTGCTAAGTTTTGGTACAGTCACTATATTCTGAGATTGGCAAAGTCTCAAAAGCTGAAAATTGCAGGGGACGAATACAAAATCCTGATGAAGCTTGTATCCAAAAGTAAGACTCAGATTCACTGTACTCTAGGAGATATGATCTCTCCAAGTTAGGGTTCCAGCCTCTTCCAGAATTCATCCCTGAACAGGACATCTGGGGAGATCTGCAATATATTGAGCTACAGAGGTCCAAATGGAATTCCTAAAGATTTTCCAGAAAGGGCACAAACTTTAATTTTGGTGGCCTAAATATCAGACTCAGAAGATGAACCAGTGACACGTGGCATGCCGTATAACTTCGCTATTCTGAACAGTCTTGTAACAGGTCACCTTGGGAAAAGGATCATAAATCCCAAATGGTGAAACCAATTCTAATGAAACATATGGTGTTGGATCAGGGACATGCAAGGTTACCTCAGTGCGAAATTTCAGACATAGAGGATCAGTTATTTCGTAGATATCACAGAAAAAGTAACAGGCATTTCTACAGAAGAAATCAGTAAATAAGGGCTTCCTGTTTCGGGAGCTTCCCTCCACTGTTTTCAGAAAAGGAGTACATTGGATAGCTCCATTTGAAGAGATCTATCTGTTTGTCCAATCAGATATGAAAGTTTCCG
>LPNX010328143.1:681959-726499 GCA_001517045.1 Pseudotsuga menziesii | reverse complement strand
TGATCAGATATGAGTGCATGCCCTTCCATCATTGTGAGCAGGATGTGTTCCCGCTTGGATGGATGTAAGTGCTGAGCCTTGTCACAGATGATAGTAGGTGTGTCTTATCATGCTGGTGACTGTAAGTGTTGTGCCATTTCACAGATGATAGTAGGTGTGTCCTATCATGCTGGTGACTGTAAGTGCAGTGCCTTTTCATAGATGGTAGTAGGTGTGTCCTACCATGCTGGTGGATGTGAGCACTGTGCCTTTCCACAGCTGATAGTAGGTGTGTCCTATCATGCTGGTGACTGTAAGTGCAGTGCCTTTTCATAGGTGGTAGTAGGTGTGTCCTACCATGCTGGTGGATGTGAGCACTGTGCCTTTCCACAGCTGATAGTAGGTGTGTCCTATCATGCTGGTGAATGTGAGTGCTGGGCCTTTCTGATGGGATTGTAGTTTACTACATGATCATATGTGAGTGTTGGGCGTGCCTTTCTGATGAGCAAGTCAGATGTAAGTGCTGGGAAAAGACCTACATGAGGGTAGGCCTACAACCAGCATGAAAAAGGGCTGGCTCTATAGAACTTCCTATGACGAGAAGAATCATGAGATAGCACCAGTGTTGATCCAGATCAAGTGATGATCTAGATCCAGTAATGATGATCCAGCAGTGATGATCCAGATCGAGAGATGATCCAGATCCGATGATGACTTGAATACGAAGATGACTTGAAGACGAGATGATCCAGTTGATACAGAGAAGAAGACCAGTGCTGAAAATTGTGTCGAAAGAATACCTTCCTAGTTAAGAGGGAGTGTTGATGTATATGTAACTTCGAAATGTATTCTTCTATGTATCTTATATATTGTAACCCGATGTTTATTCCAGGATGTCTCTATTATGTATTTGAGTCATGTGGTCATGCCCCGATGTTCCGATCGGGAGGATTAATAATGTAATCAAGTCATATCAAGTCATTATGTAAGTCCCCATGGTTTCGGGGCACTTGAGTTATTATACACTAATTAAGGTGTAGGATCGAGTAGTAATTATTAGGTTGAGCCTACCTGTGAAAAGGCAATTCAAGTGAACAGATGAATATAAATAGAGAGTGAGAGTCTCTCTATTTATCACTTGTGAAATACATCACTTTCTCTCCCAAGTGTGGCGCACTACTGGAGAAGGAAATTTTGGGACTAGACAGAAAACAGAAGACTACTGCTGTTTTGGGATATCTCTTACTGTTTTGGTGTTGACTCCATCTTAGAGGAAGTTGCGGGGTTTTCTCCTTTATGGTTTCCCCGAGGAAAACTCTTTGTGTCTCTTGTCTCTTGTGCTGTGCTTGTGTTTTATTGTTGTGCTTGTCATTCTCTCAGTGAAAAGATCCTAAGATCATAATGCTAGCTTAAATGTGATGAAAAACTAACAATCTCAACAGTCATCAACAATATAGCAATATTGTGACAACCATCAACAATCAACAGTATAGCAATATTGAGGATACATCTTGCCCTTCATCTTCTTCAGAGCAGCATCACGTTGAGTTATCTGGTAGATCCATCCGGGAATTTTGTCTAACTTACTAACTCTTTCGAGCCAAACAAGCCTATTTAGATAGATGGATCATCTATAATTGCATCATTCTTCTCTTGTACATCTGCAACTGTATCGTATATTCATAACTTCATCATTTCTTCTCTTGTAGGTGATTGCATACAATCCTTCCTACAAGTCAAATACAATTGTTATGATTAGAAACATTTCATAACATATTCAAAATGACAACTTCCCATGCATAAAGATATATATAATCATGCAACTATTTCTGCTAATGCAACAATCATCTAAGCCACTTACCCATCACCTACATATTAGTAGTAAACTATAAATATTCTACTATACATTTCCTAAATCTAGAAACATATCATGTACACATCTTTGAACATCTGAATATATAGGAAATGACTATTCAAATACTTATCTTTGTTTGTTTGGTAGAATCCATCTTGATTTCTGTCTTCTTGAATTACTGGAGTCTCTGCCAAATGTGTTCAACTTCATCGTCTAATTCTGAGGACCCATTCCTATCTTGCTCATGATTGGAAACACTGAGCAAGTCTTCTCACACCATAGATCACATAGAACTGTGTCTGTGTGTCTTACAAGTGCATCTCCTCTCATTCAATGATGAAATGGATAAGAGTATAATCTTCATCTTCATCTGTATAATTCTTCTGGATCATATTCCTCATTACTTGAGGAATCTTTAATTGCTTTCTTCTTAGCTACAATATATTCATCCTTGGTTGCATTTAGAGAAACACTTTTCTTTTTGCAATATGTTGGAGTACATAGTACTACCAACTCAATCAAAATCATCATACCTTTTCAATACCCTTTAGGTACCACACCATTTTCTCTGCATAGTTTACTTGGATAAGTAAAATGTCTTCTAGATTTCATCGTGCTTCTAATCTCAAGAATCATGTCAAGATGCTCTAACTTTGAGATCTACCGTAGTCACTCCCTCTTAGGTGGAGAACCATCCTTCCTCTGCATCTGTATTAGGACATTGGGGTGACAGGTAGTCTCCTCTGTTGTTAGTCTTCTTTGTATCCATCTATGTCACTATATATTAGGATCCTTCATCTCAAACGTTGTTGCAAGTTTTCTCTTTTCCTTTATAGGATTCTATCTTCAACCTTGTATTAAAGGTTGGGATCTCCATAACTCTAGTTGATCCTCAAGTTTCTCATGTGACTGCTATCCCATGGGTGCCTACTGAGTTTGTACAAATCCTTATGTACATAGGTGGTTCTCTGTAGAGAGTCTCAAACTATATAGTTTGCTACTTCATTCGAAGGTATACTTAGTTTTGTAGATTAACTTGGAAGAATTTACAAAACTTCCCTTCATGTTTCGAACTCATATCCATATATCATTATGTATGATCAACTGGTACTTCTTAGATCATATCATCCTGCCATTCTTCCTTCTTGGGACATTCTTTCGCAAGGTGTCCTTTCTCATCACAATTGAACTATTGAGTTGTGAGATGTCCTTCTATTCTTGGCGGGAATGTTCTTCCTTCTTCTTCTTGGCTTGAATTGTTAGGGATTGATTGTCATCTCTTCTTCATTCAATCATGCATTTCTTCATATGTGATCTTCCTATTAGAACAACTCTCTCAACTGAATTTGGAATACCATTCAAAGTTGTAATTTATGCTTTTGCTTCTTTGTCATTGTCTTCAACGGCTTCTAATTGCTCCTTGAGATGAGGTCTTCCTATGAAGTAATCATTGAGTGTTTTCTTCATATTATTTGAGTTGAGTTTTCAAGGTCATCTTCATACATACTGTTCATTGCATCAACCATATCCTTGGGAGTCTTTAAGGATGATACATGTGAGATCCAATGGAGGTGGAAATACTCATCTTTGTTTTGACTAGGTCCTTCTTGGCTTTGAATTCATCTTCATCTATATATGTAGCTTCTTCTTTGACAAAGTTATTCATGGCATGCTTCTTCAAGTATGGTAAGCACTCTATAATTCCATGCTTAGAAGTTCTCGACTCTTTCAAGCTTGGTACTGTTTGTTGTTATGATAAAAATGAGAACCTCAAATGGAAATGGAGAGGATGAAACTTACCAGTGAGAATGCTTCAACTTGATGTTTGCTTGAAGGATATTTTGAAAAACTGCTTCTGGTGGACCTAGGGTTTGATAGAGAAACCCTAATTTTACAACTTAGGTATCTTTCATATGTGATTGGATAGAAAGATGCAGCTCCTCAAGGCAAGTTGAGCAGTATACTTATTTTCCCAAAACTGTGGACAGAACTGCAAAAGATTTGATGCCCTAGTTTTCTCCGGTGGCAATGTTAGATCAAAAAATGAAAGTTCACAGAATGAGAAACTTATTACATAGATAGAGATGCACCTTCCTAGGGAAAATTTGATGGTCCTCCTTCTTCAACTGATTGGTGGATGGAANAGCCCTAGTTTTTTTTTTTTTCTGGTTTCTTCTGCAGAAATGACTGATCTTGTTTTTGTGATATATCTGAAATTAATGCTCCTCTATGTCTAAAACTTTGCATTGAGGTATCCTCACCTGTCCTTTTTCAAGAACCGTAGGTTAGAGTAGAATTGGTTTCACCAATTGGTACTTATTTTCCCAAGGTGACTTATTTCAGGACTGTTCATCATAGCGAACTTGTACGGACTCTCATGTGTCACTCGTTCACCTTTGTGGTCTGAAATTTTTACCACATAAACTGAAGTCTGTTGCCTTTCTAGAAAATCTTACGAAATCTCATTTGGACCTTCCTATCTCAAGATATAGCGATTCACCCTAGGTCACCTATTTAAGGTTGAAATCTAGGAGAGGCTGTAACCCTAAGTTGGAGGAATCATATCTCCTAACTTATAGAAAATCATAGGATGACACTTTTACACAAGGTACATCAGGAATTTATCTTCAGCCTGTAAAATTTTTGGCTCCTAAGGATTCTCCAATCTCCAGATATGGGGAAATTCCCAAAGTTACTATTTTTGGTCTTTTAAGGTTTTCAAGCTTGAAACCCTATTCTTCAATAGTTGTAGTTGTAGCACTGCTTCGGCTGCACAAAGACTTATTTTAGGGTAGCTCTTATATGATTTTATATGTTTAATGGTTATACAAGATCTAAAACATTTATCATCATAACATTATAACCATAAGCAAAGGATCACTGAAAGAAAGACAAATGCAGCAACACAAGAGAACACAAAGATTTTCCTCAGGGAAACCACAAGGGAGAAAACCCCGCAAAAATTCCTCGATATGGAATTTGACCAAGACAGTGTAAAAACCCAACAAAAAGAATAGTTGCTCATCTTCCACAGTAGACTCTCTCTCTCTCTCTCTCTCTCTCTCCAACGCAATACTAGAGTGTAAGATGTGTATGAATGAGAGAGGTGCCTCACCTATTTATATTCATTAGGTGAGTGCCTCAACTAACTAATTAGGTCGGTCATGTTCCCTAATTAGGGATGACCTACCTTGGGAGACTCAAAATACATTTTATATAATACTTATGTGGGTACTAATGCCCTGACTTACAATAGAGGGTTTACCTCATGACTTTTACATGACCAATTACATCAAAGACATCTCCGAATGGAGGAAGAACATCTCCAAAGGAGAATACAACAAAAGTACAATCGAATATCTTCCAAAGTTACAATAGTTTAACATTTTCCTCTCCCAACTTCCAATGGCAGTAATTTGATTCAGAAATATGAGATAGAATCTGCTTCCACATGCCAAATGTCAAAAGGTAATTGGTCCAAACATAAAAACTTCAAATTGTGATAATTTCCACATTCGAAGTCCAAATTTGAGAAAATGGGTATCACCGGAAGGATTTTGATAATCTCTATACATTTGTAACCTTTTATTAATCATTTGAAGAGTTCAAATTAAGTCATGTGAGAGATCCTCTTGGATAAATCTTCCCCACTAGAAGCTTTTGCACCCCAAAACTCTAGTTTATACTGAAAGCAAGTGAGGGTAGAGCTCCCTCAATTTTCCAACCTCCATCCATTTTTCTTTACTCGGATTCATACCTTTAAGGCCTATTCGAAGGTACTCTACAACACCCCAACATGAAGTCCTTACATTTCTGTTAAGGATGGCATATTCTTGCAGCTCAGTCATATACTAAGATGATATATCCTCAATTAAAGGAATTTGTACATCAATCTCTTCATCTATGATCATCGGAGGTTCATACAACCTAAGATTCGCAACATTTACAACTGAATATATCTGCATATATGGAGGTAAATTCAAGCGAAAAGCATTAGTGCCCACCTTTTCCAAATTATCAAAAGGACCATACCTGGTTGGATTGAGCTTTTTGATTTATCCTTTCAGTCTCTCTTTATTGATATATAACCAAACTTTGTCACCAACCTAAAATTGATGATCAACTTGATGCATATCATGCCTAGATTTATACTTTTCTTGGCTTTTATCCAATTGTTCTTGGAGTTCTCGTTGCATGGCCTAGAACTATTGAATGAATTTTAAAGTTGTGTTGGCATCAGGTGTACATCTGCAACATTTTATGTCCTAAAAGAAAAATCCAATGGTGTTTTGGGCAAATAGTTAAAACAAGAATCAAAAGGAGATTTCTAAGTAGAAGAGAGTTTTTCTTGATTGTAAGAATGTTGTATTTATTGCAATTATTCATCCCAAAGATTATAGTGTGTGATGTAGTGTTGGTTGTGGAGCCTAATATTCTTGATTCATAGATGTTATTTTCCATCTGTGTTTGTACCCCAGTATTACTGTACACTCATCCCACTAGGGGGGTGCAGGGGAGGGGGGGTATTGTCCCCACCAGCTAGGGGGTTTGGCAGTGAAGCCACCAAAAGAATTTTTTTGGGATGTTTATTGGACAACGATTTACGGGCCATGGTATTTTTCCAGGGTAATACCCCTATAAAAGAAAATCATTAGTATACGACTATGTATGGTATCGTAGAATTGTAAAAGGAAATCTTTGTGATTGTGTGATAGAGACTGTGAGGGAGTGGAAGAGGAAGTGCAGCGGGTGTGTTGCAGATTGTATCCCTTCATTTTGTTGGATGGTATAAAATAAAAGGACTAACAATTTTTTTGTGGATGCATCCCATCTTCGGTTAACCACATTATATTGGTGTCTCTCTTGTAATGTGTTAATGTGTGTTATATTTAAATCTTGTTTATTGGTATTGCTCTACGATCATGTTTTCTAACATGCAGTAACATCAAAGAAGCTAAATGACTATTCTATTTACCACCTTTGTTTGTTCATTAGTCTGTGAATGAAATTGTGTGCTCTTATTAAGTTTAGTATCCATAATCCCCCATAAGATTGACCAAAAATTTCCCAAGAATCAAGAATCTCGATCAGATACAATAGAAACAGGAAGCCCAAAATGAACTCAAACAAATTGGAAGAACAAGTGAGTTGTTTGTTCAATTGTGACTTGCTTCTTACATGGCATCAAAATACACATTTTGTTTAACATGTCCACTACTGCAAATAGATAAGCATGCCCTTTATGAGACAAAGGTAGCCCCCCAACAAAGTCCATAGAAATACTTTCCCAAGGATGGGAAGGAGTTGGAAGAGGTGTGTACAATCCCATTTTTTTATTGTTAGGTTTAATGGTTGCACACATCACACAACCCCTTATATATTTAGAAATATTTTCCTGCATTTGCATCCAATAACACTACCTTTGCAATTGTGACAATGTTTTAACTACTCCAAAATGACCAACAATGCATAAGGAATGTGCTTCTTGAATTACATGCATCCTTTCTTTTTGTGGGATACAAAGTTTTCCCATATATTATAAAAGGTTATCATGCAAATAAAAATTCTTCTCTTCCATTTGTTTGCCATGGATTAATGAAGTGTACACATTCTTAAAATATTTATCTTCAGCATATTGTTCAATATAACTTGTTTTGTGCTGATGAATTATTTTGAAGAATGATGGATGCAGTCATGGGAGGTCTGGACAACATATTTTCTACTTTATTCAAAACCCATTTCTTATATTTTATAATCAAGTGGAATTGTTGTAGAAACCCCATCGACCTAAAGTGTCTGCTCTGTTGTCACTTTATTTGTGTGTGCAAATATTAAAGCGGTTGATGATCAGTGTATAATAGTTTCTTTACCCATAAGATAATGCTTCCATTTTCTAAAACTTTGTACCAATGCATAAAGTTCCTAATCATAGGTAGGATAGTTACTTACCATAGTTGAAAATGCTTCAAAATGATTGCAAATCGGTATTCGTCCTTGCATAATAAGAAGAATTCCCACGGAAAAACCACTAACATATGTTTCGATCTCAAATAGTTGTCATAAATCTGGGAATGTTAGAACTGGTGCGGTGTTGATTCTTTCCTTCAAAGTATCGAAGGATTTTTGTTGTTTTCCTCCCCACTAGAAAGATTGTTTAACACTTTTCAATAAATGTAACGGTGCCGCAATGGAGGAAAAACCGACTATGAACTTTCTCCAATATTGGACTGCACCAAGAAATCTCCTAACTTCTATGATTGTAGTTGGCCTTGGCCAATTTACAATGACTTTGACCTTGGCATGATCTACCTTTAAATGACCTCCACCAATAATATGTCCCAAGTATACTAAAGATGTTTTGGAAAATTCACATTTTAACATCTTTACATACAATGTTTCCCTCCTTATTACATCAATCGCCTTTCTCACATGAGCAACATGGTCTTCCCAAGTGCAACTAAAAAAATAATATCATCTAAGTAGACAATGAAAAAATCATCGATGATTGGTTAAGAAGACATCATTCATCACTCTCATGAAGGTAATTGGGGCATTACACAACCCAAAAGGAATAACCAGCCACATGTACAACCCATGTTTTGTCTTGAAAGCAGTCTTCCATATATCATTTTCAGAAATTCTAATATGATGATAACTGCTACACAAGTCTAACTTAGAAAAATAAACTGCATGTTTCAATTGATCAAGTAAATCATCAATACGTGAAGTGGATACCTATTTTCTACCATGATCTTGTTCAAATCTCGGTAGTCGATGCACAATCTCCAAGGTCCATCCTTCTTTTGCACCAAAATGATGGGTGAACCACATGGTGAAGTGCTAGATCCTGAATTTGTTTCTTGATCTCTTCATTTTGCATCATGGACATTTGGTACATGCTAATGGTTGGAAGTTGTACATATTGTTGCAGTTGTATCTCATGTTGTATCCCTCTCTTTAGTTTTAATACTGTTGGTTCCTCAAATACTTCATCATACTCATAAATTATTTTAACCATTTTAGATTTATTGTTTAAATCACCTCATTCAAAGGCTTTTAATGTGTCATGATTCTCTCTTTTGACTTTAATCATCATCAATACACAAATTTTACTAGCATTAACTAACCTTTTCATTTCACCTACAAAGATTAGTGACAAGCTTGTTTTCATATGATGTGCATGGATAACATATTCAATACCATCCTTGAAAAGATGATATTGATTCTTCTCCCTGTCAAATATGGCCTTACGATCATACCAATACAGGTTTCCACGTACAATACCACATATATATAGTGGTACTACCTAAAGATCTACCTCATCTTTAAACTTATCAGAAATTGCAAATTTCTATATACATTTCTTTGTTACTTGCAATTTTGCATCATTAATAATCCATCCTAGTGGATATGGTTTTTCATGAGGTATAGTAGATAAACTCGGTTTCTTTACAACTTCTTCATAAACTAAATTGACTTGTGACCCACTAACAAATAATGTAGCAACTTTTGTATGTTTCATAATGACTCGAATATGAAAGAGTTCACCTCGTTTCTTACCATATTTATTGGGTATATGTTATATTCTTTGCATGTGTGTGTGGAGGGGAGGTGCGCATGTTAGCGGTATGTCTGATGATCCCTGTCGGCACCTTCACAAAAATAGGCCGAAGTCCTGTTTCCATTTGAAAAATGGTCATTATGTCGTTTTCGATGCTATTTTGGGGAATTTTTGGGAAAATGGTCGTTAGGCTTTTTTTGGCTATTTTGGGGAATTTTCTAAAAATATGTAACTTAATCCCAGTTAATGGATTGGAGTCTATTTTCTAATCCAAATTAATTGATTAGGGTATTGGATGTTGTTGAATACCCATATTTTGTATTGTGGGGATTCATAATGAGAATGAGAAAATAGGAGGTGAGGCTCCAAGGTTGGTTAGTTTTCCTGGTTAAGGGATTCCAGAGTAAATCTATGTGTTTATGTGTGAATGCTATTGTGTAATATATATTTTGCTTAAAAGAATCAGTATGCTTTGCTTCTTTGCGTGTTCTCTGCACAGGTTTAAAACTTACATGTGGTATCAGAGCTCGATTTTGGCATCAGGGGGACGCCTTTGTTGTTGAGGGTTCAATGTGGTTGATAGATCTTGGGTCTGTGATAAACCTGGGTTCAGTGGGAGCTTTGCGGTGTTGATTTGTGCATTGAAAGAGCATGGTGAGAAAACCAAGAATTGAGATCGAGAAATTTAACGGCCATAATTTTTGAGTTATGGAAGCTCAAAATGGAGGATCTTCCCGTAGATCGAGAATAGTGGATTGTTGTGGATCCGGGTACGAAACCCACTGCAATGTCACAAGGTGGTCTGGATAAATTAGAAAGAAGGGCGAGGAGTACAATATGATTTTGCTTACCAGGCTCTATGTTGTTGAACATGTCTGGTGAAGATAGTGCTGTAAATATTTGGGCAACATTAGGGAGTTTGTATCAATCAAAATCCATTGTGAACAAGTTGTTTATGCAAAAGAAACGGTATCAACTCAGAATGGATGAAAATGACACTGTAACAAAGCTTGAATAAATAGACTACTCTAGTAAGTCAGATAACCTTTGTTGGTATTAAAATGGCTGAAGAAGGTAAATGTATTACAATATTGTGTTCTTTGCCATATTCCCGGGACTACCTAATTGTTGCAATAGGTAGTGTTATCCAAGTGACCTTGAAATTTGATGCAATAGTATCATCCCTACTATCAGAAGAGATGAGGCAGAAAACCATGGATAATCATAACATGGATTCCTTGTCTATGAGAGGTCACTCCTAGGAGAGAATAAAAAATAAAGGATCTGGGGGGAGATCTAAATCTAAGGGTAGATCTAAATTCCCATGAAAAGATTAAGGAAGTGTTGGAAATGCGGTAAAGTTGGGCACTATAAAAAGGATTTCATATCTAAGAATGTTGAGAAAGCAAAGAGATATGAGGATACCCCTTCCATAGAGGCGAAGACCTCTTGAGAAGGAGGGGATGTGTACCTAGCTTCCATGGGAAATCATTTTGAACGTGATATTTGTCTGATCGGCTCAGGTGCATCATGTCATATGACCCCTCATAGGGAGTGGTTCTATGAATATGAAAAGTACAATGGAGGAGATGTGTACTTGGGAGATGATTCACCAGCCAATATCATTAGACGTGGTAGAGTTAAGCTAAAATTGAAGGATGGAAGGATTAGAACTCTACATGGAGTTCTACACATTCCGAATCTAGCAAGAAACTTGATATGTGTCAAAAAGATGGATGTTGCAAGTGTAAAGACTATGTGTGGAGATGGTGGTTGCAAAATGGTTCGAGGATCAATAGTATTGATGAGGAGAGTTTGGTATGGAACTTTGTACAAAATATTGGGAAGAACCATCATTGATGAATGTAACAATTCTGTTGTGCTTGAGGAAGGAGGTAAAGATGATAGAACCCTGACTACATCAATAGGAAAGACAATGCTATGGTATCAAAGATTGGGGCATATCGAAGAAAAGGAACTTTGAGCATTACAAGGTAAAGGTATGGTTGAAAGTATGACTGATTGCACTCTGGATTTTGATTTTTGTGAAAATTGCATATATGGAAAACAAAAATCGAGTAAGATTTGCATATGGTGCTACAAGAGCAAAGGGAATTCTAGAATTAACGCATAGTGATGTGTTTGGACCTGTTCATGTTCCATCATTAGGAAAATATGTGTATTATGTTTCATTTATAGATGATTTCTCAAGGAACACATGGATCTATTTCCTTCAAAAGAAATCTAAAGTATTTACTAAGTTTAAAGAATTTAAGGCTCTTGTAGAAAATCAGTTAGAAAAGAAAAGAAAGGTGTTGAGGACAGATAATGGTGGAGAGTTTTGCAGGAATGAATTCGAGGATTTCTGTAAGAAGTGTGGTATAGCAAGGCAGAAGACTACTTTATAGACACCTCAACATAATGGAGTTGTTGAGAGAATGAATAGGACATTGATGGAAAAGACAAGGAGCATGCTAAGCAGTGTTGGGATATGACAAGAATTATGGGTAGAAGCAGTGGAGACAACATGTTACTTGGTAAATCAATCACACACATCAACATTGATTGATAAAACTCCACAAGAGGTATGGAATAGTAAGAAACCCTCTATTAAGCATCTGAAACTTTTTGGTTGTGATGCTTAGGTACATGTTCCAAAGGAGAAAAGGATCAGGTTGGATAACAAAGCTGAGAACGTATCTTTATTGGCTATAAAGACGGTATGAAAGGTTATAAGATTTGGAATCTTGTAACTAAGAAGACTGTTTACATTCAAGATGTTGTGTTTAGAGAGGTCAAAGAAGTCCCCATATAGGAAGTAAATCCAATGGAAAAGGAACCAAAGAAAATAGAGTTTGATTTAGAAGGTGAAGAATCTGACTCTACATAAGAAACTCAATCAGAAGAAGAAGAAACTCATACCCCGGTTTTGAGGAGATCATCTCAAGAAAGAAGGAAACCAAAAATCTATTCCCTTCTTGATTTTCACTCTCATTTTTCTTTGCCTATTACTGATGATGATCCTAGAAATGTGAAGGAAATTATTGATTCAGAGGATAGTGATCTCTGGAAAAAGGCCATGGTTGAAGAAATGGATGACTTGGACAAAAATGAAGCTTGGAATCTATTCCAGGTACTAGTTGAAAGAAAAGTAGTTGGGAGCGAATGGATGTTTTAAAAGAAGTTGAATGCAGAAGGTAAAGTGGAGAAGTACAAATCCTGCTTGGTAGCAAAGGGATATCCTCAGGAAAAGGGAATTTATTTTGGTGAAATAATTTCTCTAGTTGCAAAATTAACTTCTATTGTATTTCTTCTTTCTATTGATATTGCTTTTGATCTTGAAGTAGAGTAGATGGATGTGAAGACCACGTTCTTACATGGGGATCTGGAAGAAGAAATATACATGAAACAACCAAAAGGGTTCATAGTAAGGGGAAAGAAAGAGCTAGTATGTCAACTAAAGAAGTCCCTTTATGGTCTAAAGCAATCTCCAAGAATGTGGTACCAAAATTTTGACACATACGTACTTGAATTGGGGTTTATGAGAAGCAAAGTTGATCACTGTGTATACTCCAAACATGTTGGTGATAATTTCACTAACATAGTATTGTATGTTGATGACATGTTGTTGATTGGAAACAACAAAGATGTTATAAAGGAGGTGAAGTATCAGTTGTCCTCCAAATTTGATATGAAAGATCTCGGTGCTGCAAACTTCATTCTGGGAATGGAGATAAGAAGAGATCATGCAAACCATATGGTCAGTTTAAATCAAAGAAAATATGTTGAGACAGTACTACAAATATTTAACATGCAGGAAAGTAAGTCGGTCAAGGTTCCTATTCCTGTAGGTGTAAAGTTACCAGTAGAGCTGTGTCCCAAGACATGGGAAGAATAAGAAGACATGTCATGAGTTACATATGCTAGTGCAATTGGTAGTTTGATGTATGCAATGGTCTGTACTAGACCAGACATTTCTCATGTAATGGGAGTTTTGAGAAGATATATGTCAAAACTAGGAAAGGAGCATTGGACAGTTGTAAAGAGGGTCTTCAGATATTTGCATGGCACCACAATTTATGCAATCTGCTACCAAGGAAGAGTACCTGGACCAGACAAAGTAATAAATGTACATGGATTTGTTGATGTAGACTGGGTTGGAGATCTTGATCATAGAATATCTACAAGTGGGTATGTGTTCAACCTATTTGGAGGAGTTATAAGTTGGATGAGCAAGAGACAAGCTGTAGTTGCACTCTCAACTACAAAAGTTGAATACATGGCAACCACTCATGCAAGCAAAGAAGTTGTATGGTTGCAAAGATTGTGTTCAGGTATTGGGTTTGTACATAAATATGTAAGGTTAGATTATGATAGTCGAAGTGCAATCTTCTTGGAAAAGAACCTTGCTTATCATGCTAAGACAAAGCATATTGATGTGCAATATCACTTTGTCAGAGATATGGTTGAATACAAGGTGTTGCTAGAGAAGCTTGAGACCTTGAAAAATATTGCAGACTCATTAACAAATTCAGTTGGTACAGAGAAGTTCTCTTGGTGTAGAGAATCTATGGGCATTGATGCCATGAACTTATGACTTTATGAGTACATGACTCATTGCTATGCAAAGGAAACAACAAGTGGGAGAATGTTGGGTATATGTTATATTCTTTGCATGTGCACGTGGAGGAGAGGTGTGCATGTCAACACTACATCTGACGATCCATGTCAACACCTTCATGGAAATGAGATGGAGGCCTATTTTTGTTCAAAAATGGTCGTTAGATCGTTTTCGATGCGAGCACAAGTGAGCCAAAATTTTTGGTTATTTTGGCTATTTTGGGGAATTTTCTAAAAATATGTAACTTAATCCCAATTAAGGGATTGGAGCCTATTTTCTAATCTGGGTTAACGGATTAGGGTATTGGATGTTGCTGAATATTTATATCTTGTATAGTGAGGATTCATAATGAGAATGAGAAAATAGGAGGTGAGGCTCCAAGATTTGTTGGTTTTCTCGGTTAAGGGTTTCCAGGGTAAATCTCTGTGTTTATGTGTGAATGTTATTGTGTAATCTATATTTTGCTTAAAATAATATGTATGCTTTGCTTCTCTGCACATGTTTAAAACTTACAATCTTGACTAGAAGAAGACCAAACACTTAAATTTGTATTTGCATGAAGAGAAAGAGACATACGTTTATCTTTACCTTGGATTCCAACAGCTATGACTTTGGTCTCATCACCATTTTCAAATACCACATTTTGCAACACAAAAGCAATACTCTTTACTTTTCCTTTTCCTTATTCCCTCCATGCCTTTTTTGTCTTAATTTCATATGTAACTTCCAACATTGTGATACATCATGTCCCTTCTTGTAGTGGGAACATGACGAATTCTTACCTTCTTTATTAATAGTGATAGTTTGCTTACCTTTCCCTTGGCCTTTAAACTTATTTCCATCTGACTTGAAAGGCTTCTTGGAATAATTATCAGTAGTATTTCCCCCTTAGACTCAATATGGGTGGCTTGAACACATACTTCAACCAAATTTTTATGGTTAAACATCAAGATAACATGTTTTAAATAACCATGTAAACCACCTATATATTAAAGAAGTGTTTCTTGGGTATAGAGAGGAATACCCAGCACTACATCCCTTTTCTTAAATTCTTGTCTATAGTCTTGAACACTTTGTCCTTTACCCTGTCTGAAATTTTGTCAATCCATCATAGCCTATTGCATATACCCTAACGAATAAAATTGTTTTTTCAATACCAACAAAAACTCATACCATAAGAAAATAACCTTACCTTTAACAAGTCCTCCTGAGTTTTGATTTCCCACCATACAAGAGAAACGCCTCCTAGTCGAAGTTAGGATAACTGGATTCTGGCTTCATCTCCCACTAGCTTTTGGATTCTGCTATAAAACTCTATTTTTCTAACCCAATAATCAAGTTTCTTAGCATTAATTTCCCAATTAAACATGGGTAAATTATAATTTATGTCAAGCTTTAATAATGGTGTATTCAGATCAGAATTCTTAGAGTTTTTTTTGTGCATTTGATGAAGTATTGGAAGAACTATTATTAGAAGAAGACGATGATGATGAATATGATGGAGAAGGTGGAGTCTTAGGAGGGTCTCTTCCATTACCTTTTTTCCCTAAGGTACTTCCTATTGTTTTCATCTGCTTCCTTATCTTCTTCTCCAATATTCTTTAGTAATATGTAAACTGCTTCTCTACCCTGTCATCCATCTGGTAGAAATATTTTTGGAACACATTCTCATCTTTCATGATAGTCTTCATCTGCCATTTTCTTGGTCCAATGTGCATGCCCGACTTCTAGGTTAAAAGGCTCAAGTTCTCCTTTACCGATTTTCACAAACTCACAATTCTTGGGTTAAAACTGCTCTGATACCAACATGATCTGTAAACTCCAGGACCTTTTAGTTAACTAGCAAGAATTTAAATGTGAAGTGTTCATAATTGTCAAGTTTCAATAAGGCATAAATAGTAAGCTTAAAGAGAACAATAAAAACATAATTACGAGGATAAACAGATACTACAACCATGGAAATGAAGACTGTAACTTGTTAACAGAGTTCAGCTCAGAATGCCTACGTCTCTGGGTCCACTTCTAATGCGACCGAATGAATTAATTCTTCAATGCAAGGGTAACATCAATTCTAGAGAATGACATAAATATGATCGTGTACAAAGACAACAGACACAACCAATGTGACACCTCAAGCATACAGTTAGAGACTCTCAGTCTTCCACGCAGTATCTCCAAGCACTGGACATCATGTAGTCTACTTCTACAATATGAAATTCCTATATGTCTCTCTATACAATGAAATCCATTGAAATCTTATTGTTCCAACTATGTATTTCTTCCTCTATTGCCTCTGCTTTTGTATCTCTCTCTCTTTTCCATGTCTAAAACAACTTGTTAATTTTGTTAGTGTATTTCCTCGGATAACGTGCCCAATTTGGGACAAAATCCATCTTGATGTCCAAATTACCTATAGGATAAGAATCCATGGCCAAATTAAGAGAAAAATGGCACAAAATGAAGATCGAATTCAAAGATACGCGTCCAAATATCTCTATACAAATCGAAAATCCAATTCTATGGACATAAGTTATGGTTTAAACCAGGGCCATTGATCCAAGTTTGTTGTCAAACAAGTTGGACCGTCGATCTGCAATTCGTCGCTATGACTTCGATTGTTCAATGTTGACTTGTTTGATACCGACCAGTTCTAATGCTAACCTATTCCTGCTATTCTGACCTAACGTCGAAAGTTGGAAGTCAGATCTGGCGAGGAAACTTCTGTCACGTCCCAGACCCTCCGACCGGCGAAGAGGACGCGACGAACACCAGACCATACGGGCAAACAACCCCATGAACATGAACAGACAACAATGATGAATTTAAAAGCTTAGACATAATACATCATAGGATGCATAACTACTCAACATTTAGTGGAAGCAACACACACATTCCAGCATCTAACATGTTCATCATAATTCATGAAACCATAGATATAATTGCAGAGATGAAATAGTCAAGATTACTTATCTTTTAATGAAGAATTCGCCCCGCAACCAGCTACGTCGCTGCAATGTTCCACCCAACCATAGGCCAGCGTGCTCATCAATCTCTCAGCAACACTGCCACCCCCGAGCTGGGCATGATTCCTCAAGGAATAAGGGTTAATGCAGGCTTACACATAGCCAAGGATGTATAAAACACAGCCAAGCCAACACAGTTGGGTTTATCAGGCCATCAAGGAGCTAGGACGGGCTAAATGCCAAGCTGGTGGCCTCAACACCAGTCTTCTCATGCATACACAGCCTCTAATCCCACTCTCAACAGTCTGAAGACCAATCCACTGCATATCGCTGCAAAACAATCCCTTCACAGCTCTGTGCAGACAACCGGATGACAATCCCAACAAAGGGCGAAACACAGCTCAAGCCGCAAGACAACGCAGAGTTGTTCTTGGCCCTAGCGTGGCCAAAACAACTCAACAGCAACACCCAAAAGACGTCCACAGCCTTAGCATCCAAGAAGCAACCCAAAACCAGGGTACATCAATAGCCACAAACTCAAAATGAATGATGGCAACTTCACACAGTCCCAAAACAAGGGAAAACTCAGCCAACAGATGTGGAAATCAACAGTCGTCCCACATCCACCCACCCATAGCACACAATAAAAAAGAAACCGAACTCCCAGCATGGACTGGGCAAAACACAAACGCGGACCACAATAGACAACATACACAACCACAATTGGCAAGAGGACATACACATACCACTGAAACCGGTATGGAACATGCAGGCGCACAGCCCCGAGCGTGAATGGCTCCTGCACCCGAAAATCCTGAGTGACGGCCATGATTTCTCCTGCTCCCCGCGTGAGGAAAACCAACGCAGAACCCACAACTCAGCCGGTAAGGAAAGGATGCAGCCACACCATCCGCGTAGAGGAGAAATGACGTGGGTAAAACCAAGAAAGTCCTGCGCGTGAGAGAGAACAGGAATCCCCCCCCCAAATGGTGCACATGAGGAAGCAGTCCTCCCTGCATGAAGGGAGAAACTTACACAGACCACAATCATCCAAAAGGAATGGAGAGCCGACCTCCTCCTCCTGCGCACGGATGAACAGACAATGACGAGGAATGAACAGACCCCTGCCCGCGTGAGGGTAACAACGAAGATCTCCCGCCTGTGCATGAAGAGAACCCTCCGCGTGTGGATGGACCAGACCAAAAACCATGGAGGAATGAAGAGACCAAATTCTGTAGAGGTTGGAATCATGGGAGAGAGAAGTCGTGGAGAGAATGGAAGGTCGCTCCTCTGCCCCAGCGACGTGAAGAGGAGAGTCTGCTGGTGGAGTGGACACGTGGACAAGGACTGACAGTCCTGCCACAGCCACCACTACTCAGTAATAAATTCCTCAACCACTCAGCAAGACATTAAAGAGGTTGAATGAGACAAGGGAAGATGGCAAATGGCTTCCCCCCCCCATAGACCAAGGTTGACATCCCCCACACCCTTATCCTTTGGAATCATGCCCTTTTCATCTTTCACGTTGCACTGCCGTAGCTGGTTATGGTTTATTCTATTTGATGTGCATGTTTACATGATGTCGAATTATAATGTGCCAAATAGCACGATATACCATCGGCAACTACCCCTATTGTCGAAACATACACAACCAAATCGATGGTGGGGATTTTGCCTTTAGCTCCTCACCACGATTAATTACATTATATACATCATGCAAACGGGGTCAAAACCGAGGTGTGACAACTTCCCCAACTATCCTCTCGGCTCCCGACTCTCGACCTTCTAACTATTCCAATTAAGAAGTCAATAGTCGTCGCAGGCTCATCAAAACTGTCTTTTCCTCTCCTGACTTATGATTGCGGCATAATCTGATTTTAAAATCAGAGATAGACCCTACTTCTGCATACTATGTGTCAAAAGGTAGTTGGTCAAAATGTCAAAACTTCAAATTGTGATAACTTCCACATCCAAAGTCCAAATTTGACAAAATGGGTATCACAAAAAATCTTTCAGTAAGCTCTATACATCTGTGACTTTTGCTTAAGCATGAAGTGTTTGAATTTAAATGATTAGTGAGATCATCTTGGATCAAACCTCATCACTGGAAGCTTTTGGACCCCAAAAATTTGGTTGATACTGAAAGCAAGTGAGGGTAGAGATCCCTCACTTTTCCAACCTCCATCTATTTTGATTTAATTGGCTTTATCCCTTTAAGGCCTATTCGAAGGTACTTTGTAGCACCCCGACATGAATTCCTTACCTTTCTTTCAAGGATAATATCTTCGCGCAACTCAGTCATATACTTAGGTGATATATCATCAATTGAAGTAATCCGTACATCAGTATCCTCATCCATGATCATAGGAGGTTCATACAACTTAAGATTCTCAACATTCACAACATAATATATCTACATATATGGAGGTAAATTCAAGTGAAAAACATTAGTGCCCACCTTATCCAAAATTTCAAAAGGACCATACTTGATTGGCTTGAGCTTTTTCCCTTCTCCTTTCAGTCTCTCTTTACTGATATATAACCAAAATTTGTCACCAATATGAGATTGATGATCAACTCGATGCATATAATGCATGGCTTTATACTTTTCTTGTATTTTCTCCAACCGTTCTTGGACTGCATGTTGCACGGCCTGGCTCAATTGAATGAATTTTAAAGCTATGTTGGCATCAGGATGTCCATCTTCCACATTTTCCAGCCCAAAAGAAAAATCCAATGGTGTTTTGGGTGAATATCCAAAACAAGTCTTAAAAGGATATTTCTAAGTAGAATAGAGTTTTTCCTAATTGTAAGCATGTTGTATGTATTGCAAATGTTCATCCCAAATCTTAGGATGTTTGTTGCAGTAAACTCAAAGAAACTAAATGACTGTCATGTTTACCACCTATGTCTATCTGTTATTCTGTGGATGAAATGTTGCGCTCTTGTTAAATTTAGTATCCATAAGCCCCCAAAGTTTGACCAAAACCTTCCAAAGAATTAGGAATCCCAATCATATACAATAGAAACATGAAGCCCAAAATGAACCCAAACAAACTAGAAGAACACGTGATTTGTTTGTTCAGTTGTGACTTGCTTCTTACATGGCATCAAAATACACATTTTGTTGAACCTATCCACTACCACAAACAAATAATCATTCCCTTTACGAGACAAAGGTATCACCCAACAAAGTCCATAGAAATACTTTCCTAAGAATGAGAATGAACTAGAAGAGGTGTGTACAATCCCAATTTTCTATTGTTAAGTCGACTGGTTGTAGACATCACACAATCCCTTATATATTTAGAAACAGTTTCCTGCATTTGCGATCAATAATGGTACCTTTGCAATTGTGCCAATGTTTTACCTACTCCAAAATGACCAACAACACGGGAGGAATATGCTTCTCGAATTACATGCATCCTTTTAATCTATGAGATACAAAATTTTCCCATGCAGTATAAAAGGTTATCATGCAAATAATAATTCTTCTCTTCTATTTGTTTGCCATGGATAAATGAAGCATACACATTATTAAAATCTTTATCTTCGACATATTGTTCAATATAACTTGTTTGTGCTAATGAATTATTTTGAAGAATGATGGATGCACTCATGGGAGGTCTAGAAAACATATATGCTAGTTTATTATGAACCCCTTTCTTATATTTTATAATCAAGTGGAATGTAATAGAAACTACATTCACCTAAAGTGCCTCCTCTACTGTCACTTTGTTTGTGAGTGCAAATATTGAAATGGATGATGATCAATGTGTATAATAGTTTCTTTACCCATCAGATAATGCTTCCATTTTTTAACACTTTGTACCAATGCATAAATTTCCTTGTCATAGGTATGATAGTTACTTACCGCAATTGAAAATGTTTGAGATCGAAAATGTCATAAATCTAGAAACGCTAGAACTGGTGCAGTGCTAATTGTTTCCTTCAAATTATCGAAGGTTTTCTGTTGTTTTCCTCGCTATTGGAAAGATAGCTTAACAATTGTCAATAAATGTAACAATTTCGCAATGGAGGAAAACTAGCTATGAACTTTCTCCAATATTGGACTGCACTAAGAAAGCTCCTAACTTTTGTGATTGTAGTTGGCCTTGGCCAATTTACAATGACTTTGCCCTTGGTAGGATCTACCTTTAAATGAACTCCACCAATAATATGGCCCAAGTACACTAAAGATGTGTTGGCAAATTCACATTTTGACATCTTTACATACAAATTTTCCCTCCTTAATACATCAAGCACCTTTCTCACATGAGGAACATGCACTTCCCAAGTGCGACTAAAATCAAGAATATCATCTAAGTAGACAATGACAAAATCATCAATGTATGGTCGGAAGACATCATTTATCACTCTCATAAAGGTAGTTGGGGCATTACACAACCCAAAAGGCATAAACAACCACTCATACAATCCAAGTTTTGTCTTGAAAGTCGTTTTCCATATATCATTTTCAGAAATTCTAATTTGATGATAACTGCTACACAAATCTAACTTAGAAAAATAAACTGTGTGTTTCAATTGATTAAGTAAATCATCAATGTGTGGAAGTGGATACCTATTTTTTACAATGATCTTATTCAAAGCTTAGTAGTCGATGCACATTCTCCACTATCCATCCTTCTTTGGCACCAAAATGATGGGTGAACCACATGGTGAAGTGCTTCGTTTAATGATTCCCCTTCCAACTAGATCATGTATCTGTTTCTTGATCTCTTCATTCTGCATCATGGACATCTGGTACATGACAATGTTTGGAAGTGGCACATCTTGCTGCAGTTGTATCTCATGTTGTATCCGTATCTTTGGTGGTAATCATGTTGGTTCCTACTTCATCATACTTAGAAATTATTTTAACCTTTTGATATTTATGCTTCAAATCACCTCCTTCAAAATCTTTAGATGTGTCATCATTCTCCCCTTTGAATTTAATAATCTTCAGTATAAATTTCTTATTAGCATTCACTAACCTTTTCATTTGACCTACAAATATTAGTCAAAAGAATATTTTCATACGATGTGCACGTGTAACATATTCAATACCAACCTTGAAAAGATGATATTGATTCTTCTCCCTGTAAAATATGGCCTTCTAATCATATAAATGTGGGCTTCCAAGTACAATACCACTATATCTAGTGGTACTACCATCAAGCTCTACCTCATCTTAAACTTATTAGAAATTGTAAATTTCAAAATACATTTCT
Source organism: Pseudotsuga menziesii (assembly GCA_001517045.1). Taxonomy (NCBI): domain Eukaryota; kingdom Viridiplantae; phylum Streptophyta; class Pinopsida; order Pinales; family Pinaceae; genus Pseudotsuga; species Pseudotsuga menziesii. Next base: position 704,289 of record LPNX010328143.1, on the reverse strand, counting down.
TTGATACTTACAATTGCGCAACATTACTAACCCATCCTAGCAGATATGGATTTTCTTGAGGTATAGTAGCTAAACCCAGTTTTTTTACCAATTCTTCAAAAACTAAATTGACTTGTGACCCACTATCAAATAACATATCAACTTTTGTATGTTTCGTGATGACTCAAATATGAAAGAGTTCACCTTGTTTCTTATCATCTTGACTATAAGAAGACTTTACACTTGCACTTGTATTTTCATGAGTAGAAAGAGACATACCTTTATCTTTACCTTGGATTCCAACAACTATGAATTTGATCTCATCACTAGAGTCAGATCCCACATTCTGCAGCACTAAAGCAATATTCTTTTCTTTGCCTTTATCCCTGTGCCCTCCATACCTTTTTGGGTCTTAATTCCGGATGTAACTTCCAACATTGTGATACATCATGTCCCTTCTTGCGGTGGGAACATGAGGGCTTCTCACCTTCTTTATTAATAGTGATAGTCTTCTTAAATTTCCCTTTTTATTTAAACTTATTTCCATTTGACTTGAAAGGCTTCTTGGAATAATTATCAGTAGTATTTTTCTCCTTAGACTCAATATGGGTGGCTTGAACACACACTTCATCCAAATTGTTAGGGTTAAACATCAAGACAGTAAGTTTTAAATAACCATGTAAACCACCTATATATTTAAGAAGTGTTTCCTAGGTATTGAGAGGAATACCCAACAGTAAAGCCCTTTTCCTGAATTCTTTTGTATAATCTTGAACACTCTATCCTTTACCTTGTTTGAAATTTTGCCAATCCATCATAGCATGTTGCATATACTCTAATGGATAAAATTGTATTTTCAATGTTGACACAAACTCATACCATGAGGAAATAGCCTTACCTTTAGCAAGAAAGCCCTCTTGAGTTTTGCTTTCCCACCATACGAGAGCAATGGCTCCCACATGAAGTGAGGCTAATAGGATTTTCACTTCACCTCCTGCCAACTTTTGGATTATGCAATAAATCTCTATTTTCCTAACCCAAACATCTAGTTTCTTAGCATTAACTTCTCCAATAAACATGGGAAAATTATAGTTTATGTCAAGCTCCAATAATGGTTTATTCAGATCAGAATTCTTAGTGTTTTTTATGTGCATCTGATGAAGTACTAGAAGAACTATTATTAGAAGAAGACGACAACGATGAAGATGATGGAGAAGGTGAAGTTTTAGGAGGGTCTCCTCCAATACCTTTTTTCCTTGAGGTACTTATCGTTCTTTTCATCTACTTCCTTATCTTGTTCTCCAATTTTCTTTGATAATATGCAAACAACTTATCTAACCTGTCAACCGTCTGGTAGAAAGAGTTTTGGAGTGCCTTCTCATCTTCTTTATGATGGTATTCATTTTCCATTTTCTTGGTCTGATGTGCATGCCCAACTTCTGTGTTAAAGGCTCAAGTTATCCTTTACCAATTTTAAGCTTATCCCTAGTTAGCATTCACAGACTCACAATCCTTGGGTTAAAATTGCTCTAATACCAACATGATCTGTAAACTCTTGGATGTTTTAGTTAACCAACTAGAATTTAAATGTGAATTGTTCTTAATTGCCAAGTTTCAATAAGGCATAAACAATAAGCTTAAAGAGAACAATACAAACATAATTATGAGGATAAACAGAGACTGCAACCATGAAAATAGAGACTGTAATTTGTTAATAGAGTTTAGCTCAAAATGCCTACGTCTTTGGGTCCACTTCCAGTGCGACTGATTGAATTAATTATTTAATGCAAAATGTTACATCAATTTTGGCGAATGACAGAAATGTGACTATGTACAAAGACAACACAATCAATGTGATACCTCAAGCGTACATGTGGAGACTCTCAGTCTTCCTCGCAATATCTCAAGCATTGGACAAAATGTAGTCTACTTCTACAGTTTGAAATTCCTCTCTAACTCTCTGTATAATGAAATCCATTAAACTCTTACTGTTCCAACTATGTATTTCTTCCTTTATTGCCTCTACTTTTGTATCTCTCTCTCTTGTCCATGTCTAAAACAGTCTATTAAATAAAAGAATTTTGTCAGTGAAGATCTGTGGATAACGTGCCTAATTTGGGACAAAACCCATCTTAATGCCCAAATTACCTGTAGGATAAGAATCCATGCCCAATTAAGGAGCAAAATGACATGAAATGAGGATCAAATTCAAAGATATGCGTCCAAAGATCTCACTACAAACCAAAAAACCACTTCCATAGACATAATTTCTGGTTTAAACTAGGGTTGTTGATCCAAGTATGTTGTTGAACAAGTTGGACCATTGTTCTGCAATTCACTACTATGGCCCCGACTATCTGATGTCGATTTGTTCGATTCGACCTATTCCGATGCTGACCTATTCTGATTGTTCTAACCTGATGTCAGAAGTCGGTAGTCGAAACTGTGTTACACAACTTCCCTAATTATCCTCCCGAATCCTGACTTTGAGCTTTCGACTATTCTGATTCAGAAGTCAACATGAGATCAGTAAAACTGTCTTTGCCTATTTCAGGTTTCGATTGCGGCTCAATATGATTAAAAAATCGGAGATAGACCTTGCTTCTGCATGCCACGTGTCAAAAGGTAATTGGTCCAAATGTCAAAACTTTAATTTGTGATAACTTCCACATATGAAGTCCAAATTTGACAAAATGGATATCACTGGAAAGCTTTCAACAAGCTCTATACATTTGTAACCTTTGCTTAAGCATTTGAAGAGTTTGAATTTAATTCATTTGGGATATCCTCCTCGATCACTCTTCTAAAATGTGCCCCATAAATCTACAGCCTATAAAAATCCTAAAACGAGGTAGAAGCTAGTCGTCAAACGAATGCCAAGGTTACAATCATGTGCTACTCACAAGGTTCAAAATGCTTGCAATGTTCGAACATGTTGTAAATTTCCCAAACTACTCAAAATCGGTCTTGTTAAACATGGATTGTATGCTAAAACCCTACAAATGAAATCTTCATGCCATCAATCTATAGATTATACCCTAGTTACTATTATTCTATTTGCATCTTAAGAAGGAAGGTGCTCTACATCAAGGTTTGTAAAGAGTCTCCAACACCATTGTGTTTTGTATGTGCATGGGGGTAATTTGATATCCATGTCGAGGAGTTCATACAAACTGAATTTTAAACTTTCTTGGTTTATTTGGATATGAGTTCATGCGATTGACCTCTTTTACTTCTCTTCTTTGCGATCTAAAGATGCATATCAAACATGTGTTTGGAAGGATATATGCAACTAAGTAATCTTGATCAGGAGGGCTTTATTCAACTTCCAGAATTTGAAGGCCACCAAGGTCCCCAATTTAAGCTGTCATTTGTCTTGTGAGATTCATTTCATATAGACTAATAAAAACTAACGATTTCATATTATAAGGCTAATGACCATCATTAAAAACCTATTTGAAAGATAGATCTTAAAATGAAGGTCATTTTTCATAATTCAAAACTGGAAATATGAAATGATCAAGTGAACATTTATTAAAATCATCTTCTAGATTCCTTCATTTTTTATTTGATTAAATTCAATTTTAACAAATTTAGTGAGAATATTGTTAATATGTTGCATGATGGTTGATTACCTATACTTGATTGATAAACATACTATTCAAATTGAACTCTAAAAACCATGATTTAAGGAAAATATTAGTGTTACTCAAAACCATTAAGCCATCCCAAGGGAATCAAAAGAGCAAGATTTAAGGAAAATATTAGTGCCATTTAAAACCATCAACTTATTCCAAGGGGATCGAAAGAGTTGAACATGTGATATCCCCAACTTTGGAGAAGAGATCTCATATATGCCTCATGACTTGAGCTAACCTTTAAAGGTTCAATATAAAAAAAAAACCATAAAAAACTAAAAGCATGTTCAAATGACTCATTAAGAAAACTTTATAAGATCGTAAATAAAACCGTTGCAAGTATGTTAGATGGTTTCCAAAGAGATATGAAAAAGAAAAAAAAACGAGCTTAATAATGTGAGAATGAATTTTTAGCTTAGTTTTTTGTGCTTATCAATGGTTCTCCCTCCGACTTCTTCAAAAGCTCTAGAGGCATTAGATAAGGTTGCCCATTATCTCCTTTATTATTTTTACTTGTTATTGAAGGTTTAAGTTGCGTGATTATAAAGGCCAAGTCTGAGGGGAAGTTAAAATGAATTAGATTTTCAACATATGTTATCCTTATACATTTATTGTTTGTTGATGACGTAATGTTGTTTGGTGGAAGAATGGAAATGTTTTGTTGAGATTATTATCAAATTCTATGGAGCCTCACAGATGGAGGTAAGAATTTCAAAATCTTTCTTTTACAAACATAAGATTGGCAGGAATGTTCAAAATTGGCTTTCATCTTATATGTCTTATAAAGTATTGGATACGGTGGAAGTTTTCAAATATTTTGAATACTTTTTAAAACCAGTTGGATATAAGATCAAATATTGATTTTGGTTAGTGGAAACATTTGAAAAAGGATTAGGTCATTGGACTTTTAGGCTTTTATCATTGGGTGGCAGATTGACTCTTCTAAACGTTGTGTTGGTTGGTATACATATTTATTGGCTCTCTTTGGCACAAGTTCCTAAGACTATCATGAGAATGATTAGCAGACTCATGTTTAATTTTCTTTGGTCTGGAATTACAAAGGGAGGGAAATTACATATGGTTAGTTGGGAAAGGCTATCTAAGCCTAAATTTTGGGGTGGATGGGATATAAAGAACATCTTGTGGTTCAACACAACTTTGTGTTTGAAGAGATTTTGGAGAGGACTATTTGGTAGAGGACCGTGGACTGAAGTTCTCCATGGCAAATATATATAAGGAAATTTATTGAAATGGACAAGGAATCTTGTGAAAGCTACTAGGAATACATCAAATTTCTGGTCTAGTTTTATCAAAGCTTACCCATGGTTGGGTAGAGGCCTAACTTGGAAGGTAGGAGCGGGATCAAACGTTTTGGTAGGAATTGATCATATTATACAGATGGAAGAGAATTATTAGCTATCTCCTTTTTTGCTGGAATATCTTGCAGAACTAGGGTTCTTCATCTTGGATCATATTAAATGACCTAATTGACTCCATCCTTCAGATTCTTATTGGCTATTTGTATGTGCTCTTGGGTTGGGGAGTTGCTGGGATGTGGAATGGGACAATTATATTTCACATCTGAGTTCAACATGTATTAAACTGAATACTAGTGAAGATACTCTCATCTGGTCTTTTGGAGAGGACCGTGGACTCAAGTTCTCCATGGCAAATATATATAAGGAAATTTATTGAAATGGACAAGGAATCCTGTGAAAGCTACTAGGAATACATCAAATTTCTGGTCTGGTTTTATCAAAGCTTACCCATGGTTGGGTAGAGGCCTAACTTGGAAGGTAGGAGCAGGATCAAACGTTTTGGTAGGAATTGATCATATTATACGGATGGAAGAGAATTATTAGCTATCTCCTTTTTTGCTGGAATATCTTGCATAACTAGGGTTCTTCATCTTGGATCATATTAAATGACCTAGTTGGCTCCATCCTTCAGATTCTTATTGGTTATTTGTATGTGCTCTTGGGTTGGGGAGTTGCTGGGATGTGGAATGGGACAATTATATTTCACATCTGAGTTCAACAGGTATTAAACTGAATACTAGTGAAGATACTCTCATCTGGTCTTTTAATGCTGCCACATGTAATATTCCAGATAAGACTGCATATATAGGTGATAGCTCAAGAACATACTTTTAATGTCCCAAGATGGCGATATAAAAAAATGTGGAGCTGGCATGTTCCAATGAAAATCAAATGTTTTTATGGCTTACCTTTGAAAACTGTTTGAAGACTTGGGATAATCTTATTCATAGAGGTTGGATTGGGCCAAACATGTGTGCTTTATGTAGGGAAGATATTGAATTTGTTGAACGTATCCTTGTCAAATGTCAGTTTCCAAAACTTGTTTGGAAGTTTGCATGTTATGCGCTTAATATTTCATAGTCCTAGGGGGAGCATTCTTTTAAACAAAATTTCCTCCTTTGGCTTAATATATGTACTGAGCACAATACTTTACCTGCTTTCATCTCTTGGGGTTTATGCAAAGCCAGAGATTCTCTCATTTTTGAAGATAAGAAACTAAACATTGATGATGTATGTGTGCGGATAATAAGCCTATATAAAGAATATTTTGTAGTTAGGAAAATATTTCCAAAGGATTCTCTCATTTTTGAAGATAAGAAACTAAACATTGATGATGTATGTGTGCGGATAATAAGCCTATATAAAGAATATTTTGTAGTTAGGAAAATATTTCCAAAGTTAGACATGTGGCGGGTTTTCCTTCAACTCAAGAAGCTACAGGTTTTTTTGACGAAGCTGCTAAGGGTGGTTTATGTGCTGATGTGGTGGTCCTCAGGCTTTATAAGGATCACTATTTCAAATTTAAACTGCACTATGGGCATGGACCCAACACCGAGGCAACGTTATTAGCCTTGTGGTGCTTATGCAGTGTGGCTTCGACTTTTGGGATTGATTCCTTAAAAGTTTATGGGGACTCTATGGTGATCGTCAAATGGACTAATGAACATTACAATTTACAGGTAGTTGCTCTACATAACTGGTGTGGAAGAGGGTTATCTATGCTCAGAGAAGGTTGTTGATAACTCCTTGGGAAATAGTGGTTCTATCAACTTCTTTTTGATGTAAATAAAAGTATTAGTCTACCCATGGTCTCATCATTTTATGATGAGAAGGTGTATATGTCTAGCATTACTTACAATTTTTGTCTTCATGTGATGGCTGACTCATGCCTACATGTCTTGGGATGTTTTGTTCCCTGCTTGGATGGCTATTTTGAGTGATCAACGCTATTTTAATTGATCGACTAGTGATGTACTTTTTTTTTTTTATTCTCAATGAATGGCAAGGAAAAAAAAATTCCCAACCAAAAAAGGATGATTTTTTTTTGTTTTTTTAAATAATTTTTTTTGAAGTAGAGGGTGCTATGTAACACTTCATCGTAAGGAGAACGGCTGAGAAAATAATACAGAACAGAACAGTGTAGTGTTGATCAGTACACTTCCTATTGTATTGTTGGTTGTAGACCACAGTTATCTTAATGGAGAATGAGGCAAGAACTCTTAAAACACCACAACAAATTACCAAGCAGGGTATCCTTGTCAGAGCTTGTGTGTGTACCATGGAATCAAGCAAGCTCTTTCCTTTCTGGGATATTGAGCTATATTCAACTCATTCATCTTCACACCTCAACCATCACAGTAGAGAAAGATAAAATGCAACAACCAGGCAATATGCTATACTGTCACAAAAACCCAAATGCTTTTTCATCAAATATTCTCATTACAAGGTATGCCAGAGATGGAAGGATTGACGACGCACGCCAGTTGTTTGACAATATGAGCGAGCGAGATGTAGTGTCATGGACTGCTATGGTCACAGGATATTTGCAGAATGAAAGAGTGGATGATGCGCGTCAAGTGTTCGACAAAATGCCTCAACGAAACGTGGTTTCGTGGAATGCTATGATTGCAGGCTATGCCAAGAATCGGAAAATGAATGATGCCCGCATGCTTTTTGATAAAATGCCTGACCGAGATATGGTTTCCTGGACTGTGATGATTGCTGGGTATGCTAGAAATGGGAGAATAGAAGATGCACGCAAACTGTTTCACGAAATGCCTGAACGAAATATTGTTTCGTGGAATGCAATGGTTACAGGATATGCCCAGAATGGGAGAATAGACGACGCACGCCATTTGTTTGATGATATGCCGGAAAGGAATGTCGTCTCATGGACTGCCATGCTTGCTGGATATTGCGAAAATGGGAGAATCGAGGAAGCCATCCAATTGTTTAACCAAATGCCCGAACGAAGTGTGGTTTCCTGGACTGCAATGATTGCGGGGTATATTCAGAATGGGTTTGAAGAGAAAGCGCTGAATCTATTTACTCGAATGGTACTGGAAGGCATGAAGCCGAACCCGTCAACCTTCACCACCGTTCTGAACGCAAGTGCCAGACTGGGGTTTTCAAGGCAAGGCAAGCAAATCCATACTGCCATCATCAAAATGGCATTTGAGTCGGACGTCTTTATAAGTAATGTTCTTATTGCAATGTATTCCAAATTCAGCATCGACGATGCACGGAGAGTTTTCGAGAAGATGCCTGCACGAGATGTGATATCTTGGAACACAATGATGGCAGGATATTTCCAGCATGGGAGGCTTATGGATGCTCATAGCCTATTTGATGGAATGCCTGAAAAGGATGTGGTGTCATGGACTGGTATGATTGCAGGATTTGCCCAGAATGGTCACAGTGAGGAGGCATTGAAGCTCTTTTCCAAAATGAAACTGCAAGGCATAAAGCCAAACCGTTCCACCTTTGCCAGCCTTCTTAGTGCATGCGCCAGCATTGCTGCTCTGGAGCAGGGAAAGCAAATCCATGACCACATTGTCAAGTCAGAGTATAGTTCGGATGTCTTTGTGGGAAATGCACTGGTTACTATGTATTCAAAATGTGGAAGTATAAGCATTGCATACCAAGTATTTGGCCAAATGACTGAACAAGATGTAGTATCCTGGACAGCAATTATTACAGGATTTGCCCAGCATGGAAGTGGCAAGAAGGCTCTCGAGCTGTTTGAACAAATGCAGCAAGTTGGTATAAAGCCAAATCATGTAACTTTTGTTGGTGTTTTGACTGCCTGCAGCCATTCCTGCTTAATGGATGAAGGCTGGCGGCATTTTTATTCAATGATCAGTGACCATGGCATCAGACCAGGAGTGGAGCATTATGCCTGTATGGTTGATCTTCTTGGTCGTATGGGTTTACTGAATGAGGCAGAGGAATTTATTAAAAATATGCCATTACAACCTGATTCTGTTGTATGGAAGGCTCTGCTTGGTGGTTGTGCAGTCCATCGAAATTTAGAGGTAGGTGAACGTGTGGCAAAGGAACTTTTCAAATTAGAACCACAAAACTCAGCCGCATATGTGCTATTATCAAATATATATGCTACAACTGGCAGGTGGGATGATGTAACAAAGGTTAGATTCATGATGAAAAGCGTAGGGGTGCAAAAAGAGGTAGGATACAGCTGGATTGAAATCAAGAACAAGGTGCATACCTTCAGAGTGGGAGATAGATCTCACCCACAAATAGAGAGGATTCACGCAATCTTGGATGAACTATCAGGGAAGATAAGGGAAGCTGGATACATGCCAGAAAGAAACTTTGCTCTTCATGATGTGGAGGCAGAGGAAAAGCAACATATGCTCTTCTATCATAGCGAGAAGTTGGCTATTGCATTTGGGCTTATCAACATGCCTTTTGGAACACCTATTCAGATAATTAAAAACCTTCGTGTATGTGGTGACTGTCACACTGCCATCAAATTTATTTCCAAAATTGCGGAGCGAGAAATTGTGGTGAGGGACGCTATTCGCTTTCATCAATTCAGAGATGGCATTTGTTCTTGCGGGGATTATTGGTGACAATAGGTGTTGGCTACTTTTGTTCTGAACCTTGATAATCTCTCAAGTAAGTTGAACATTTTTGCTTTTTCAACATAATCTGCAGTTTTTCTTTTTAACGTAAAAAATGTAGAATGCAAATTGAAGTTGACAGAGAAGGTACTTACTTTCACTGGAGAAAATATATTTAATCTACTGATAGAGAGAGTCTATGAACCTCTTGAATGAGCTGATGGGGTTGAAGTTGGCTTTGTGCTTTATGTTGGAGAGGTCAGTTAAAAGCAACATATTAGCTTCCATCACATTGAGAAGCTGGCAATTGCATTGGCCTTAGTGTACATGAGGTTTGGGACCAAAAGACTGGGAAAAGTATTTATAGTTGATAGCTGGTAGGGCGAGAGATATGGAGACCAAACAGCCCCCATAAAAGTCTCAAACCATAATAAAAGCCAACAATTTAATCGCATCTGGAACTGCTGGCATTAGATTCACTTGTTTCTCCATTTGAACCACCGCCTTCACTTGCCATGTTATCATCTTCATTGCCATCGTCAAATGGAGCAACCATATCCGGTTGGAGTGTTACTAGTCAAATCCGACTATCATTTTGAATGATAAAATATAATAATGTATTAGATGATGAATATTACAATGATGTCTTGGCCTTAAATATGGCTTGCCATGTTATCATCTTCATCGCCAGCTCCTGCTTTTACACACCCAGTTAGCTAATTCCTTAGATAAAATCACCTGGGATTGCTGGGATCGTTGCTCCAGTAGAAGAGTGGATACGATTTCCAAAAAACTAATGTTCAAACATAACTCTAAACTGTCAAAACTTGAACAACAAGACAGTTCCAGCATTGATAACTACCACAGCTTGCTAGAACTTGAACAGCAAGATAGTTCTGGCATTGACCACAACTTGCAAGAGAGCGTTTCTCATGAGCACATTGCCGGAGGGTTTGGAGGACTTTCTCACAATGCAGTACCCAACGCAGCACCCAACAAGGCCAGCGATGAAGACAGCACAGCGATTTCCTGTCACTTGTCCAAAACACGAAATGATGGGGTTAACTTCCAAAATCGTGAGAAAAGCCATGCCTTCGATTTCAATGAGAAATATATAATGCTGGCTACCAACGTGACAGCAAGTGATGAGAGCCTGACTCCACAGCTTACACAGCTTAAACAACAAGACTATTACGGCGAGGACAACTCCCGCAGTTTGCAAGAACTTGAACAGCAAGATAGGTTTGGCATTGACCACAGCAGGCAAGTGAGCGTTTCCCATGAGCAAACTGCCAGAAGGTTTGGAAGACTTACTCACAACGCAGTACCCAACAAGGCCAACGATGAAGACAACACAGCGATTTCAAGAAAGGATGGGGTTAACTTCCAGAATCTTGAGAAAAGCCAGGCCTTCGATTTCAATAAGAAACATATTATGCTGGCTACCAACGTGTCTTCTGGCACAACAACCAACGCAGCCAATTTAGACTCCAACAAAGAGTGTGGTGAGAGCCTGACTCCCAACGCAACCAGTGGGGAGGCCAACAACGCAAACAGTATTGGTGCTGGGAGCTTGCTATCCAACAGAGTTAATGACGTGATGATGTTCTCCAACGCTGAAGCAAATGCTAATGACTACACCCATTGTGATCGTTGGCCAGGAAATGAACAACGCGACTTAGCTAACAGGGTAAAGAATGCCAATACAAATTCTAACACACAACAGTATGTATTGAACCATGAGGGAACATGCAACACTGGCGAAGATACAACTTTGGTTGGAACCCTACGAAGTGGCTATGGGTTGGCTGAGAGTATAAACATAAACAACAACAACATTCACACGCAGGAGCAGAGAATCAGTCTTGCATGTCACGATGACCGAGACCATGATCATAATACCGCACTAACCAGGGACCGTCAGAATGAAAATAGTAAAAATAAAAATAAAAACCACAAAATTGAAGGCAACATTAACTATAAAACTGCTACCAAGGATCCTAAGAGACTCGTCGTCAACCTCTCAGCCTTTGAACTAAACTTACCTGCCAGAAGACTTCTTGAGAAAGGCCTTAATTTTGCCATCGCCCCTAAAAAGATTCCGGTCGAAGACATCATATGCAGCATTGAAGAGAGCATCAGGCACATACCAGAAAATGAAGCAGAGGAGGTTCGACAAGATTGTGCTGTAACCCTAAGAAGAGCAAAACCGCCCAAACCCAACATCACCAGGGAAGAAAGCAGAGCCCTCAGAGAACTCAAAAAGAATGACCAGATTGTGATCTTAAAGGCTGATAAAGGAGGAGCTAGGGTGATTTTGAACAAGGAAGACTATATTGCTAAGATGAAATCACACTTGGATTCTAGTGGTTGTTACAAGAAACTTAACAAGAACCCCTTGAATCGGATCATAAAGTAAGTTACGGAAGCCATAAAGAATTCTTCCTTGGATAAAGAAATCAAGAAAAAACTTATTATCTCTGACCCCTTGGTTCCTAGAATTTATGGACTTCCCAAGATCCACAAGACTGGGGTTCCCCTCCGATCCATTGTAGACACCATTGGATCACCAATTTATAGGCTCTCTAAATTCCTCGCAAACAAATTAAAACCCCTAGTAGGCAATACAAACTCGTTCATTAAGGACTCTTCTTATTTTATTGAGAAAATAAAACACAGACATATGGAAGAGAATGAGATTCTATTGGGCTTGGATGTAGTATCCCTCTTCACCATGATACCCATCAAAGAAGCCATCAATGTTATAGAGGAGTTGACTGATCTCGAAACCTCACAACTCGTAGGCCTCTGTCTCAATTCTACCTTTTTTAGTTTTGTGGGTGAACTGAACAAACCTGTGGAGTAGCGATGGGTTCCCCCCTCTCTCCCATTATAGCCAACCTCTTCATGGAAAACTTTGAGCAAAAAGCCTTGAGCTCTGCCAATCCGCAACCTGAATGGTGGTCTAGATTTGTGGATGATACCTTCCTAATTTGGGCCCATGGGAAGGAAGAGTTAGAAAAATTTGTGGATCATTTGAATAGCCAAATTGCTTCCATAAAATCACTAAAGAGTTTGAAGAGAACAATGCGCTTCCCTTTCTTGATACATTAGTTATCAGGAAACAGGATGGAGGCATTTCCCACAAGGTTTATAGGAAGAAAACCCACACAGAACAATACCTTCACGCCCTCTTACATCATCACCCAAACCAGAAGATGGGGGTTCTTAACACACTGTTTACTAGAGGCCTAAGGGTTTATGATAATGATCACCTAGACTTTGAGCGGGAACACCTGCGCAATGTTTTTCTTAGCAATGGTTATAACCTAGCTCAAATCAACAAAGCACTTGGGAGAACAAAGGTAAACAAACCTAAGGCTGCATCCAAAGAAAAGAAAGTAGGGGATCATAAGGCCTTTCTCCCTTACATTCAAGGCACTATTGACAAAATAGCCAAACACCTGAAAAAGAAGAACATTGACTCAGTTTTTTCCCCACCTAACAACATCAAGAAGCTTCTTAGATTAGTGAAAGATCCGGTTGACCCAAGTCTTAAAAAGGGGGTTTACCTCATTCCTTGTGAATGTGGTAAAGCCTACAGTGTTCCATCCGAACTAGGGTTAAAGAACACTGTGCAGATATCCGTCTCAATAGAACCCACAAGTCAGCCTTAGCGGAACACTCGCATAACACAAAACACCCAATTAAAGTTGAGGATATGCAGGTGTTAGCGCAAGTAGACAACTGGTCAAGGCGAAGAATTAGAGAAGCAATTGAGATTGTTAAAAACCCTAATTGTCTAAATAGAGATGATGGCTTGTCCATTAGCCGATCCTGGTTGCCTAACCTAACTAAGCCTAATAAAAATTAAAAAAACCTATTAGTTAATTAATTAAAATCCCTAAAAACCTTTTAGTTAATTAATAGTTAAAATGTTAAAAAAATTTTATTAAACAAAAATTGGATTATTAAAATTATAATTTGAAAATAAAAACTTTAAAAAATTGTAAAACTTTTAAAAATAAAAATAAAAATAATTTTTTTTTAATATTAATCTTTAGTTCGGTAAAAACATTATAACTATTAATCTTTAAACATTAATTAAATTAATAAACTTAAATCCAAACTATTTCTAAAAATTTAAAATAAAAATTTAAATTTTTTTTAAATAAACCTTAAAATTTTTTAACTTCTTTATAAACCTAACTATTAAATTAAAAATAAAAATAAAAATAAAAATAAATTAAATTATAAACCCTAAAAATTTCCTTTGACAAACCTTGTCGGCACCTCTCAAAACGACGGTTTCTGTATTAATGCACTATTAAAAGAGGAACAATCCCCAGGCATCGCCATGTCCTGAAGATGAGCCACGCTTGGTTTGAAACGTCGACAATAAACTTGCTTCCCGCAGATTCTCCATTAGATGCCATGAATAAGCTATCTATCCTCTCATTTTCATTTTTTCCCTTCTTCATCCAATTATCAATCTCATATTGTTTCATATAAGGGTTTCTTGATCTCTCTATCTAGATGATAGCTAACATGAATGAATTTTAGGTTCAAATACACGCAATTGCATATAATGGACTATGTAACATTTTCCATTTATTGTCCATCCTCCATTAGATTTGCATAATTTGAGGATCCCAAATCACCTTTTTGATATCCTTCTTGCTTTGTTTGTTCTGGCACATATTTATCTCTATTCAATTGTCATTAACCATATCCATATGTGCAAGTTGACTTCATTCATTAGCCAAGACTTTAGAGCATAGTTGCACGGGTACCGCTCTCGGGATTTTGGTAACCCGTACCCGACGTTTCCCCACTCCTGGGAGCTTGGGAGCTGGTACGAAACGTCCCCTTTTTGATGGGAGCTTCCTTGGGAACTTGGGAGCTTTTCGGGAGCTTTTTGGGAACTTGCTTTTGCCGCTCCCATTTTATTGGGAGCTTGTAGAAGCTCCTGACCATGCGGAGGCCAAAATCATAAGAAAAGTGTTGAAAATCAATTGAATGATTCAAGTTTATTGTGTCAAGAAATCACCAATAACAAAAATTTCAATTGGATCTATCAATAATGCCATTTTTTTATTTTCAAGGTTATATAAATAAAGAGGGCCCACACTTCTTAAATGCTTAAATCCATTCACACTCAATATATGTTGCAAGTGTTCTTAAGTGAATATACATGAATTTTTTACAATACTAAGATATTGAACTACTTTAATTCGTATCTCAAATGATTATAGCTAGCTTATGTTATTCATACTGACTGATATAGCAATTTAGGATCATAAACCATATCAAATTCAAGATACCAAAAGATTTGAAAGTTTGTTAGTTGAACTTAAAACAATCAAGTTCATTCAAATTAGAAGTAAGTAGTAGTTACCATAAAAAAAAATGCAGGGGCACCCAAATACTAAGAACTCTTAGGAGCAATGTGAGATTACAGTGAGATTTGTATAATGTGGACCTAAAGGAGTGAGCAAATTTTTAAAAAATGAATTTCGTGACACTACTAGAGGATTAAGAGGATAAAATAGTTTAAGCTATGAAATTAATCAATTATGTATTTTTTAACTTTATTTTTTTTAATATATTTAAAAAAAATTAATATATATTATTGTCGCTCCCAACCCTACGTTTCTTGCAAATTTGGGCGAAGCTTCTAGCCGTATCGGATACTCGTGTCCGCGTACTCGACGTACCCGTGTTCCAGAAACTTGTGCAACATAGCTTTAGAGTGACATCAACAGTAGCATGTTGACTCCAAAAAGTGAATCTGCAACTGACGCCAATTCGAGGATCTGACATTGACATAATGGAATTGTCATGACATGACAGGCGCAAGTTGTTGATAAGACAAGCAACAGATTCAGTCACAAATCTCCAACTATAAATATCTGACATATGCTGGAAGGAGTGTAATTAATCAGACAACCTCAATCATTCCAATCATGCAGTCCTATGTCAACACTTTCATACTAGACTGTAAGGATGACAATCTGATCAAATCAACACCTTGATCAAATGAGGAAAGAGTATTTGGTAAGTCTTTATGTGAAATCTAAGTTTGAGTTCATAAAGTCTTGTGTCTTAGAGTCACAATTAATATGTCATTCCATCATATTAACATAACCCCTGCTAATCCATGTAACATTCTTAAGTGAGGTTCAGAATTTTAAGTTCAGAAAATAGAGTTATGGCTAGACATTTTAGGTTTTAACAGGAGAGTTTTGGATTCATAATTTAGGTTCTGTACTTGAATAA
This sequence comes from Pseudotsuga menziesii, assembly GCA_001517045.1. NCBI lineage: Eukaryota > Viridiplantae > Streptophyta > Pinopsida > Pinales > Pinaceae > Pseudotsuga > Pseudotsuga menziesii. The sequence goes on along the minus strand of LPNX010328143.1, from coordinate 688,488 downwards.
GTCATGAAGAGGCTTTAAGCTAAAGGAAGATGATTTTGTAGTTTTATTATTTAATGAATCAATGCTGTTTGCAATTTCTGTCTAGCACATGGATCTGTTCATTTATATGAGCATGATGTTGATGCAAATTATAAAAGAGATTATGCACACATACTGAATTGAAGACGTGTTAATAGCCAAGATCAAGTGGTCCGTTTGACTTTTTGTAACTTCTCAACTAGTTCTTGTGATAGAAACCAAGACATACATCCTCCAATTGGCACAGGCACAGGCACTGATCAATGTGGTATCAGAGCATGGATATCTGCTGCCAGACAGATCAGCTTTGATAGCAGAGTAGGTTGTAATATCTTGAGAACTTGTGAGAAACCTTGAAGTAGGCAAATAAACCTTGTAAAGGTTTGATGATTTATTTGTCTGGACAAGGAGCCAATACATTGTGCCCAAGAGAAATCAAGATAGTCAACGATTGTTGGAGAGAACATAGTCAAAACATTAGCCCATACAACATGGAAGCATGGTGAACTATCTCTAAGAAGTAGAATTTTTTTAGAAGTGAAGCCCAAAGAGTACACAACTTCACCAACTTGCTAAGTTTAATTGAGGAGAAATTTAACTTTTTATTAGTGCTTAAAGCTAGAGACAAGCTCCCTCCTTGATCCTCGAGTTCATATTTATTTTTAATGTCTATGCTTCTTAGCGCATTTGAGTTCACCTTCCTTTTCCAGGTCAAGTGTCGATTCAATTACGAAGTAGACGAGATTGTGAACCAAGTTACCTTTGTTTTGGAAGGAACACTTTGTGTTTGGAGTGAGGGGGATGAGAGATTCTCCTTCACCCTATTCCATGACCCCAAAACTTAAGCAGTTTGAGGTTGGGGGGGGCGGGAGCATGGTGTTACCCTCCTCATCCATGAAAAGAATGTGTGGGTCCCTTGATCCTCTAGATCTCCTTGTCAGTTGTGGATGAGAAAGTTAAATGCTCGATTGAGATAAATGCTCGATTAATGGGTGGGCTATGACATCATTGCCATGCCTTGAACTCTCCTCACCTGCCTTCAGTGCAAACTTGTTTAGAGGTCTTTTCTCTTGTTGTGAGGCATATGGTTCTGTGTTTTCATGTGTTTTGGCTTTGTCAAGCAATTATTCCAAGTCATATGTAATATACCAAAAGTATAGTATTATTCGCTATTATTAATTATTAATTGTTTATGTAAAATACGACATTAGAAGGACACATTGTTTAAAGGTGTCTCTTCATAAATATATAAGTTGCATGGACTTATTGTAGATATCATCAATTCACTATTAAATATATGTATAAATATTATCTATTATGATAATCATGTAAGGCGATACCTTACAAGTGGTATCAAAGCTTCAGGCTTTCGCTTGCACTCGACGCCCTCGAGGCAATCTTTCATTCCGCTGCACATTCCCATATTCCCCTTTTTCCTACTCGCTGCACCCACACTCCACATTAAGCCTGCTTGCTTCATCCCTCTACGATCTCCCAATATCCACTTGCGATCTCCTCCAACCGTCCTCTTTCCTTCCACGCTCCACTCATTATCGCTGCCTACCACCGCACTACTTATTCAATCCCCACTCCACTGTGCCCCACCTACCTGTTGACTTTGCACCTCCAGTGGCACTCACACCCACTCCTCTCCTCCAACTGGACCCTCCTCTACGCAGCCGAACACCTTCCGCTCCACTACTCTTCGTTGCCCATTTCACTGCTCTTCATTGCCCCTTCGTTGCTCCTCCAGCCGAGTCCTCAAGCTCTGCTCCCTCCATAAGCTCCGCGTCCTCCACTTGCATTCACGCTTCCTTCCCAATCGCCCTTCCCTCACCTACACTTGCATCACAATTTCCCTCCTTCCATCTCGTCTCGATACCACCACCTTGCAAAGCCGCAGCCACGCCCTCCTACGCTGCACCATCTCGCTCCACGCACTCCCACTGCTGCATAGACCAGCTCATTGAGCTCTCCTCACTCCTCATAAAACCATACCTGCGCTCTCCTATACCACGCCACGCATACCTACATCCACTCACTCCTGCAACCCTAGCTCCCACGCTCCTCTCCTCCACTCGGGCTGCGCTCCTCTTTCCCCGCTTCGCTGCTCCCTCCACCCATGCCCCCTAACTCCTTCATCCTATCATTCCTCCCATTGCCATCCAACCTGCGCTTCCACTTCCATTTCCCAGCACTCCCGTGCACTCTGCAGACCCCTCTCTCTACAACAACGTCCTCTCCACACCGGCGCCCACCTCCTCTTCTTCCTGTAGACCACCCTATTCTCTTCACGCCTCACGTAGACCACCATTCCATTCCCTAGGGTTTATAACCCTAATTCAAAAATAATTATAATAATATTTTATTAAAATTAATATTTATTATTATAAGTTCAAAAATCCTAAGTCCATCAAATTGAGAAAATTAAATAATTATAATAATAATAATTATATTATTATAAATTATTAACAATATAATATTAATATTAATAATTAAATATTGGAACTATTGAAATAGATGTATAATATTATTATTAATTTTTAATAATAATCATTATTATTATTTTTAATAGTCAATTTAGAAAAAAGAAAAATCTTCATCATTTTTGAAGTTTTTGTATAAGACAAGATGGTCTTCGATGTAGGCGTTCATGGGTTTTTTAAACGAGATAAACCAACTCAAGAAGTTAAAAAGGATGTTAAATGGGAGATTAAAGAAATGTAACCCATAGAGCTTGAAGCAAAAATATTGGATATCGATGTGGCGACGCAAGTTCTTCATGAAGACATAAAAGAATTAGTTGAAGAAACGAAAAAGTTGATAATACAACGACAAGAAGAAGAATCTAAGAAGCATGTGGGAAAGGAACAATCCGAGGCGCATGCGTCCTACTCCTCAAATCAGTTGAAATATGAAGAAGCAGTTACACTGTGTATTTTTAAGCACAGAGGAGCAGGAAGAAACCTTAGTTTATATTGATAAAGGACAACTCAAAATCACTCCTGCACCTATGCCAAAAAAAAAACACATACATTAATGCCTTACACTCCCCCTCATAGAAGGTGGGCATCGTACGTAAAGAAGGATAAGAACCATCAATTGAAGTACAATACACCAAAAAAATGCCTAACCATAACCACCGTTCAAAGTACAAGACCCAAAATAAGATGTAGAATCATGCACAAGTTCCAGAAATTTGTTGCAGGTTCCTACCAAGTAGGGAAATAAGACACATTAATACGCCAGTGGGAAAATCTATAAATTTGTCTAGTGAAACTCTAGAACAAGAACTTGTTAAGGAAGATGATAACAAAGACGATGGAACAAAAGATGTAGAAGACAAGGATATGAAAGGTCAAGATGATATTGACAATCACAATATCAATATCAATTGAAAAGAAAATGATGATGACGTATATTGTAATAATAAAACACAAAATACAATTGAAAATGAAGTCATTGTTAACAATAATTATAAAAAAATTAAAGTCGTAAAAGAATGCAACGATGAAAATAAAAGCGTCTAGGATGACCTTAATCAAGATAACGTAGAAGAATGAAACCCAGAAGATGCTGTGACAAATGAAGAGATGAACGTTCTACCAGTGGTCGTAACTCAAGATGTTCTAGATGTTTTAGAATCTCAACATCAAAAGGTTCCCCGGGAACAACTAAAGCCAAGCTCGTCAGACAAGGAAGTAAGTACATTATTAATAGTTGCTGCTACAGCTAAGAAAACCATATCAAAGCATGCAGAAATATTAGAAATCTACATCAAATTAGAATATCAAAAGAACACCATCAAATTAGAAGCTCAGAAGAATACTCCATATAGTTGTTATTCGTTTATCTACAGAATCATATGCATGAAAAGATATGAATGGAAATGCGACCAATTATTTCAAGAACAGCTAAACCGTGGCACCATTATTCGTGGTAAAAATTCTAGTTGCAGCACGTTCATAAAAGATTCGTGGACGAATCTTTTCACAATAGGATGTCTTGTAATATACCAAAAGTATATTATTATTCGTTATTATTAATTATTTATGTAAAATACGACATTAGAAGGACACATTGTTTAAAGGTGTTTCTTCATAAATATATAAGCCGCACGAACTTATTGTAGATATCATCAATTCATTATTAAATATATATATATAAATATTATCTATTATGATAATCATGTAAGGAGATACCTTACATGATATGCCTTGGTCATTGTTCCTCATTAAATTGGAACTCTCTCAACCATCACTTCACTCTCTTGATTTCTCTTTGGGCCATTCTCGACGAGGAGCCAAGCTTTTCCTCTTCAGGGAGGTTTGCTTGGACCTAGATCCAGATTTCATGGTGAATTGAGCTCTTCTCCAGATAGATTAGTGCCTAAGGTGCCGAACAATGGTTGGAGATGTTCATGAAGTTAAATGAGAAGTAGAAGTGTGTTCAACATCTATAGCTGTCATGTGGTTCAAGTTGACAAAAGTTATTGAATAGAAAGAAGTGTTTCCTCCCAAACTTGTACTCAAAGATATTCCAGTCCTTGAATGAGGTGCAACACTAGAGGCACTTAAGAAGGTTGCCCACTATCACCACAACAACTCTTTCTCTCACTTTAGGTTAGCTCTCCTCTGTCACAAGGGGGTAAACCCTAGAAAAATGTTTAAGATGTTCTTTAGAAAGAAAGGGATGGTGGACGAAGAGTAGTGTTTGTCCAATTGGGCAATGGAGTCAAGATCAAAGAACAAGATGGTTTGAATACTACTAAGAAGACGTAATTAAGCCTTTCATTGGTATGCCATAATTAGTCCAAAACAGATTTCTCAGATAATGCAAGAATAAGTGAGAGCCCTTATATAAGATTCATCATCACAACCATGAAATTGCAGCCAAGAATAATGTGCAACCATTGAACAAAGAAAGAACAACCACAATATGAAACCCAGTATGAAGTAGAGAAAGTAGGAAATCCTTCTTATAAGATGAACAACCGACAAAAATATATCCTTGTTCAAATATAATTTCATAGCAAGATCAAGAGAATCATAACATGTTAGATTTAATCATTCTCCTCAGTTAGGGAAACCCTAAAAAATAGAGTGAACAGCGCTAACCAAAAAATTACAGCAGCAAATATCATTCTATAATTCAGGGTTACATCAAGTATTAGAGGAAGGGTTTACAATCTCTGCGCTAAGCTCTTCTTACACGACAAAGTTGGCATTCTTCAAAGTTTAATTCAGCAGCAAAACCATGGCAATCCTTGAAAAAAACCCTAGTCAGCCATGAAAAGAAAAGAGACATAGAAAAACTGTACATTGAACTTGTCCCTTGACTTTTTCCTCCCAAAAATACTCAAACTAAGCTTGGAGGTGAATTCCCACAATTCCACCCATGCCTTTGGCAAATTAATTTTCTCTATTTATATCTTTCAAATTAAACCCTAATTCATAAACTAATATTTCTTTAGAAGGCTCTATAATCTTCCTTGAGTTTGCCTTTCGAGTGAATAAAATAGGTCCATATTTCCACTTGTAATTTTTCTATTTCATGAGATCCCTTTAAAACATGCATTTATTTTTCATTTGAGAGTTCAACCATTTCAACAATGCCACATGGCATCCCCTCATCCAAACATGTAGAAAATGCCTCAAATAAAAAGTTCTCACCCTAAAGCCCTTCTCAATGGTGAAACATGCCTCCAAATATGTAGACAAGGCCTCAAACAATGTGTCTTTACCCTCATATACCTCAAAAGGTGAAAGATGCCTACAAATATGTGAAAACAGATTAAATAATGTATCCTTACTCCCAAAAGTTCTTCTCAAATGGGAAACATGCCTCTGCATATGTGGAATACGCCCTGATTAATATGTATTGTTGTTAGTTTCTAGTGAACCAGATCCGATTCTTAGTCTCGAACAATTTACTGCAATTATTAACTAAGAACACACTGAATCCTAAGTAATTAGGCAATGGAAATACTCAGGAAATCATACACATTTGACACTTAGACTTACCTTGGAAAACCCCAACTGGGGAAAAACCAACAAACAGTTTGATTTGATTAAGAATAAAATCTTGGGCTCCCTTCCTGGGAAAATGGCCCACTGAGGATTTACAATGACAAAATGCTAGCTTTCAAACCTCAAGATCAGTCATTCGATCTTGTTGGTTACTAGTCCTTGGTTGCCCCTTGCTCCCTCCCTCTGACCCTGTCCTTGCATTTGCACATGTGGCTGAAAGTGTTGACACTGAGAGGGGGGGTGAATCGGTGTGAAGCCAAATTTTAGCTTATCACGGTTAGCTACCAATTCATCAATCCATTACTCTACCATAATCATTTCATAAACATCATTCACATAGCATAAGCATTTAGATCATCAGAAACCATAACACAACAGAACACAACACAATATAGATTTGTAATCTTTTTATATTATTTTGGTTCGGCTACAACCATTAGGCAAAATCAACACCCACTGATACATAGAGCACCTACTCTTTA
>LPNX010328143.1:610973-681257 GCA_001517045.1 Pseudotsuga menziesii | reverse complement strand
ACTTGCCCTACTGCTGTCAATTTATGCTTGTTAACCTTTGCTGTCTTGATCAAATTTCAACTGTGGATGCTACAACAAGCTTTACAGTCTTAAAAAGAGATCATCATTTGATATATCAGGGCATCATCACAGGGTTTGTTTGTATCATCATGCACATTACTATGTACTGTAGATCACATCAATATCAGTACACTACTATCTGTACTTGTCCAACTATGTTGCTGTGTAGACTTTGTTACTGTATGCACTTCACTTATACTTCACTGATCATCATAGGACCCTTATTATGAATACAAACTGTAAAGAAGAAAAAGGACTTGGTTCTGGTCTGCCTTTTATATTGTATAATATCCAGACTGTCTGCTACAGGATGAATGAATCCTTGGAAAAACAAACTGCTGCTACCTTTGATGAATGCCTTCTCCTAGTGTTCAATTGCTTCCTTGCTGAGATTCAATGCTCAAAGACAAGTTTAAATGCTGCTATAGGTGAAATCAGTTTCTCTCTGGTAGGCTGCTACAGGAGTATGTTGCTTCTCACTGTGATTTCTATTCCCAAACTTCTCCACATCTTCATGTCTGCTGCTGCAAAATTTGAACTGTTTTGAGCCCTTAATTGACCACTATGACTGAATATAGAATAAATTCTTGAATTCTTCTGCGATGTCCTTCTTATTGCTGAAGATGACTCTTTAGTTGGCAAGAGGATAGAGCTGATAACAACCCAAGAACTTATACTGTTCATGCATTTTGAGCTGTATATTTGTGCTATGAATGGACTCCAATAAAAAACAAGAATGGACTAATTGTGTATTGACTTTGCTGCTCTGTGAGATATTTTGGGTCTGCTCTCATTATCAATTTGAAACAAATTTTAGGACTTGTTTGAATGCTGGTCAAGAATAAATTCAGGACTGTGTATGACTTAATTGAATGCTTGTGAATAGGTCATAGGCAACCTCAGTCCACTCGTCCATATGTCCTCAGACCACTGAAAACATGGCTGCTGCTACGCTGCAAAAACTCAGATTGTGTATTCAGCTTAGACTCTAGCACTGCACATTCTTCAAAGGGCTGTCATCATTGTTATGCTGTGCAAAACCTCCCACACAAATCAAAACCAGATTGTGTATATGGTGGGGAAGAAGCTCAAATCATGCCAAAACTGGACTGAGAATGCTTGCAAATTTTGTCAACTTTGGAGCACATCAATCTTGTACCAGGGTCAAGCTTGGACTGCTTCAAAAATTAGAAGATAAAGGAAAATGACAGCGTCAACCTTTGCTGAAAAAAAAATCAGACTGTACATACCTTCTCACTATGTATTTGCAGACTTGAACCTGAGTTTAGGGCTTACAAAATTCAGGACTGTTTTCTTTCTTCAAAAATCAGACGGTTCAAAACAAAATCTCCGTGGAAGGTTTGGATTCACTTCTTCTGCTGTTGCACTTAACCTCGGGTCTCTTCTCAGCTGCTGCCAAGAACCTCACAAAAATTCCACAGAGGACTATTTTTCAAACTTGGTTCTGCCTCAACAAAAGGTCTGCTATAGGTTTCCTCAGTCAGCTAGAATTTCCAGAGATGCTGCTCCCACGAGGTTACAGAGATAAAAAAACTTGAAAAATCTCAGACCTTTAAGAGCTGCTGTAGCAACCTGAGGACAAAGACTGCTGTAGAAAATGACCAGCCCTAAATCTCTGCTGCTCCACAGACAATTTCCACACAAAACGAGCTGTTCCCAACAAAAAATTTCCACTGCTCCTGCGGCTGCCTCAGAGATGGCCGAAATTTCCATGTGAAAAATGAAGAGTTGCGTGGGGTATTTATACTAGTTTATCCTCCATAATTTTAGGGCCGACATACATATTTAATTTATTTTTAATGGGGCCGACATACTATAAAAATATTTTATTATTTTTAATAAAACTTTGACTGAGCCGACTTTGTGTTTGACTGAGCTGACTTATAATTTTCGTTTGGTCAACTTCAAAAGTTAATATCTCATCAACCATGAGGAACCACGTGACGTGCCACCTACCGTTGGAAAGGGCATGATAAGGGCTATCATCTTATGAGGGTCCTGCTTGCATTGACAAGATCCTTTACTCATATTTTCTTCAATTTGTGCAGGCCATCATGAAATGACTTGAATTGCCAGTAGTGGGCTCCATGACCTTTGCAAGGTCATCAGGGTCTTCATCAGGGGTTCCAAGACTTCATGGACTTCTCCATTGTCTGCCAAGGCTTCAGGATTATCTCTAGGGTCTTCAGCATCATCAGCAGGGCTTCTTCAAGAGTTCAACAAAGTGGTGATATTGATGACATGAAGACCATGTTGGCATCAATGACAATTTCATCAACAGAAAGTCATTCTCCAACCACTTCAATGAGATCTCACTCACTCTGTGTGACTCATTGATGTGTGTGTCCTCCTCTTTCCTAGGATGCTTTTTTATAACAATACAATATGCAAATACCTTGGGGAAATACCATGGGCCCACTAGTTAACTTTATATAAAGCAATACCAAAAGTACATTCACTTTAATAGTTCACTTTACTAAAGCGAATCTCCTAAGTTTGAGAGTTTTAATGACGAATTCTACTTGTAGACGCTATCCACATGGAAGTACTTGTCCTGTAATGTTCTGTTTTTGATAAATAGGGAATTGACCGAGGGCCTTTAATATCGGGGGCATATGAGGACAATTCTTTAGTCATCAGTATAGTAAAGAGGGCCATCAGAGTTATTATCATAAAGCATGCAGAGCATGCAGGCCTTATTTCTTCAGTCTTAAAAGTCAACGAGAAATTAGAATTGCATGCATGCAAAAGTAAAACACAAACCCTAAAAGTGACATGCAAACCCTAAAAGTACATGCTAAGCTATTTAAGAAGGGTTATTGGACCAAAGAAGATATCTATTGTTATTGTTGATTGATTTTGGAGTTTCGAGCAGCAGCACGGCGTGCAGCCGCGACAGTTGGGGTTGGAGACGGTGTCTTCAGCTAGCGAGGGTTCGACAGTGAGATATCTGCCCTAGTCTCTTATTGGGATAGATCATTCAGGTTTATCCATTGCATATACTATAGTATTCGGAGATCCAACACATTCCAAAGGGTTATTAGGGGATATTACATGTCCGATGCTACAAAAATCAACACTCCCTCTTTATGAGGAAGGTACTTCTCCGAAAGCCACCTGTAGCTGGTTCTCCCTCTGACCTTGGCACATTGTCCCTCACATCATCCTGCATATAGGGAATTGATGATTCTACATACGTTGCATCAATGCCAAGAGGTTTGAAAACTTTCTCAAAGGTTTGCTCTCTTGCAATGTGCTTCTAGGAGCCTCCTGCTCCTGAGCATCCATCGATGTCATCTCGTACCAACTAGGTCTCTTGGCAGAACTGGAAGGGACCAACTCCTTCTCCCCCTCTGAAGGTTTACTCCCCATACTAGAAGTCTGTGAACTTTGCTTACCCTTCAAAGTCTTCTGCTTCTTGACCTCTGTCATGACATCAATCCATGATCCAAGTGTTGAAGTTTGAGTTAGGTTAGGGTTAATATAAAGAAAAATTAAAATTTATACTTTAATGCATAAACAGATTTAAAAAGCATAGCTAGATCCAAAAGAGTACTGCTGTAATAAACTCAAACATAATTTTCATCTCTTTCAACTTTAACACTCTGTTGGTCACTGCGTTAAAGTTGGTCCTTGAGATGGATTATCATTTCCAATATACAAAACATAAACAGTAGCAAAACTACAATGAAACTCATACACAATAATTAAAGAACAAATGTTAAATAGATCTAGTTTGAATCTGCCTTGTATGAAGACATATTTTTTCAACCCTTGTCACTGTAAGGACAAGCTGTCATAATTCATACTTTGAGAGAGAGAAGGTTAAAGTGCTATAGGATTAGGTTAGATACATATAGTAACAAATCCCTTTCACCAAGTGAGAAGACCTCATTAGGATAGCAGCATTGATACTCAATCCAAACCACAAATAGGCACCCTAAAAGTCATAGCTCCCTCTTGCAGACTCACCACTACTACTGACTTATCATCTAAGGTTTAACACAGTCATAGCTTAGCTAGGATAGGGCACCACAGTCCATGGACAAGCTAGGAGATATTATGTACAGTCATGACTCATGAACCAACAAAATAGAGGCAACACAGTCACAACTCGGTCCAAAAAATCATCCAAACAGTCACGACCTGTTAAGAGGAGATAACCACAGTCATGCCCAGCCCAAGGGGCATACAAAATAGTCACAACTTAGCAGGAAGATGTCACGACCCAACCTTAAAGGCTCCCCCCGTAGGGACGTTTCAACAAATTGGTTAAACCCATAGTCACAGTCCAACAAGAAGGTAACACGACCCAACAAAAGAGGTGACCAATAGTCACAGTTCACACGGTTCATCAGAGAAAGGGACACCACAGTCACGGTTCAATAGGAAGGTAACACGACCCAGCAAAAGAGGTGACCAATAGTCACAGTTCACACGGTTCAGTAGAGAAAGGGACACCACAGTCACGGTCCAACAGGATGGTAATAACAGCCACAGTTCAGCCTTAGAAAGGCTGTTAATAGACACACCCCAACCCCAACAGACTTAAAGCAGTCATGGCCTAGCCCTTAGAGGGCTTACAAAGGTCACGCCCCAGTCCTAGAGGGCATACACAGTCACGACCCAACCCTTAGAGGGCTTACACAGGTCACGCCCCAGTCCTAGAGGGCATACACAGTCACGACCCAACCACAAAAGGTCACAAATAAGGTTTTGGCAGCACTAGATAAGGTGACATCCAAGTTAGCAGTCCAAGAGAGGATCATGGTTTGCATAAGCAGCCCACAAAGAGGAATAATGGTCACGACTTACACAAACAACAGTAAGGATGTCACAGATAGGCCCGGTCAAGAGTAATGAAGTCACAGATTGCTAAAAACAACAGCAGGAGAGTCATGACCCACTCCAAGAGCAGCAAGAACCTAAGACGTCAAGTCAAAGCAACAGTAACCCTAGATGTTAAGCAACAACAAGCTCTAGCAGTAGACTGTAGTAAAGAGCCAAGACTTCAAGCAAAACCAATAACAACAAATTCTAAAGCAGACAAAGAATCATATCTGATTTTCTCTCTTGTCCAAATGCCACGTAAAAATGGAGAAGTGAAACTTAATTTATAATCTTGAAAAGCCTTCTAGAAAGGTCTCTTAGGTAACCCCTAAGTTTTGGGATAGTTACCAATAAAATAAAAATAAGAATAAGTTGACTTAGAATAGGGTACTAAAGGTCATATTGTCACATAGCAATAAAACAATAAAATAAAAGTTACCATACCAATGGTACACACAAAAAGGGTGGTAGGACCAAGTAAAAGATAAAGGACCATAAGTTAACCAAAGGAGTCACAATAAGAAGGTAAGACAACCCTCATACCCATAAGACCAAGGTGTACCATAAGGGTGAAGAAACAACCCCTTTTACCCACAGGACCAACAAGACCAAGGACTTTAGAGCTCAATGTATATATGTATTTTTTATCATCACTGTTTAAGGAGAAGATCCAAACTGATGATGTGATCCTCTGGTCCTCAATATTGCTCCTAAGGGTTAGGTGCAGGTGACATCATCAAGGGGTGGCAAGTCCCTTGAGAAACAACCTAGCAATAATTGAATAGGAGAGAGGACATCACACATCATCATCTTGGTCAACTTGACCAAGATCCACCTGGTTAACTGACTAGGAATGTACCTGCAGGAACTACTTGGTCCCAAACCAAGAATTTGCTTGGTTCCAGACCAGGAATATCTCTACCTCAACTTGCAGGATCTACTTGGTCCCAGACCAGGAACCCTAGAGGCATATAGGGGCCCTAACCATGTGTTAAGGACTTTTCCATGGCATCAACCTGCTTGGTCCCAGACTAGTACCTTCTAGGGCCTTTCTCTACCCTAGTTAACTGACTAGGGTACCATCCTCCCTGAGAATGGGTCTCATAGCTGCACTATCTTTAACACTAAGATCCCCTTAGATCCAACTATAGGCTTGTCCTGTAACCTGCAAAATTTTCCCTCTGACACCAAGAACTTGTATTGAGTCTACGCCAGATCTTATCGGTTGAATGTGAATTCGTCCCCTCTCAAAAGAGAGTGCATACCCACTATCCTCCAATGCCGATACTCAGGCCAAGCTCATCATGAGCTTTGGTGCATACAACACGTCTGTCACCTCTAGAGATCCTCTTGACTCTAGCGGAAACTTGACTATTCAAACTCCCTTCATAACACTCTTGGCATGAGTGCTAAGATCCACATGCAAATATGGGTTTGTCCTTGTCAACCTAGTGAACAATTCACATGTCCTCCTCATATGATGAGAGGCCCCATTATCCACGAACCAGACACTGCTGAAGACTGTGTCAGAAATACAAGAGATTAACGAGAACTCTTTCTCAAACTCCTCAGCAAACTCTTTCTCTTGAGCTTTTGCAGTAGTTGCTACCTGCTGAGACTTGCTCTTATCTTTCTTTTATTATGGACACTGTGAAGCATAGTGGCCACACTTGTGGCATGCAAAGCACTTGACTTTGCTCATGTCCTTTTTGTTCACCCCTTATGAAGTTGAACCTATATTGTTCTTGTTCCTCTTTGTCTGGCTGGCAAGTGCAACATTCTCCTCATCTCCTGTTGGCCTCCAGATAGAGGCTCCTCCCGAATCTCCTCTTGGATGAAGTCATCCCGTAACCTCTCCCAGTCAAGGAGTTTCTCCCGTTCAACAATACATTTGACGAAGGTTTCCCATGGCTTGATGAAGCCATTCAGGGCAAACCTCACCAACTCCGGATCCCCCATAGTCTCCCCAACTATTGCCAACTTATCACAAACTTGTGTGTTTTTGGTGAGATAAGAAGCTACAATATCGGTCTTAGACACTTTAGTGCTTTTGAGCTCCTCCCTTAGCACAATCTTCCTGGTTTGGTTGTTCCTTTGATATAAGCCTATTAGAGCATCTCATATTTCCTTGGCTGACGTCTTCCTGGTTATGTGAGGGATCAGATGATCCTTCACTACGTCCAAGATAATCCTCTTAGCCTTCACATCTTTCAAGTCGTGATTTGCTAGGTCCTTAAGATTTGTCGGCGCGATCACTGTTGTGTTGGCTAACTCCCACATCCCATTCTCCATGAGAACCAACTTAACCCATGCTTTCCAAGGCCTATAATTGGAGGTGCCCTCCAACTTGTCTTCTTACCATATCCCTGCAACAACCATCCTCAACTTGCTGTTGAAACTTTTAACTGCTGCCCAGACCCCTGCTCGAGGCTGCCCGAATCTACAACTGCCGCCCAAGCCTTTTTATGCTCTGCCCAAGTTATTTTATGGGCTACTTGGACGTTTTTTGCTCGCTTCCCTAGCATTCTTGGGCGTTGCCTGGGGTCTTTTTCCTGCAATTTCTGGGCACCCAATTTTTTTTTTGCATTTTTCCAACTTCTTTCTGAGCCTACCCAAGAGCTTTTCTGCTTATTGCCTGAATTTTTTGGGTAGTTCTGGGTGGTTTACTGGCCTTCCTAAGTTGTTCTACAGCTGTTTGACTGCTCGAGGGCTATTGGCAGTCGCTGGCTGAGTTGACCTACTGGCGCCATCTTGGTTGCTCTGCTAGCTACTTAGCAGCTGCATCCGTCACCTGCTAGTAGCGGATGGTCCCTGGCGGCTGCCTACAATTACACTCCATGTGCTCCTGCTCTACTCCCATGCACGCACCTCACGATCATCTGCATCATCGTTTGTCGACCCGAACCAACCCTTTGTCATTTATTCTCCTCTGTTGGCGCTTCTGCCTAGTCCACGTCAACCTCTTGTCAGCTCCAACCCTTCGACATTGTTCCTTCCAGCTCTTGTGTCGTCCATTAGGCTTGATTCGCTCTATTGCACTCATTGCCTCACTAGCCCACCACAGCCTGAGCTCCTAGGCATCCACTGTTTCCCTGGTCGACTCGTCCTCACTGTGCTAGCTGATGCGGCTTCCCCCAATCCTAGCTCTTAGAAGCTCGTGGATTCTACGCCACGGTTGTGCCCTTGTCCATTCCAGGCTGCCACACCCGCACGACTTGCTAGCTCTCCTCCACACCAACACCCACTCCTTGCGGGAAGCTCCTTTGCATTCACTCCCGTTTGAGCTTATGCCTCCTGAACCCGATCTGGTCCGAGCCCGATCGCCCCTGCTGCTTGTGTCCACTGTGACTATTACGCCTCAGAGAATTTGCAGTGTTGAAATATTCAAATATTCTAACTTCGAAGAATATTCTAAATGTATTTTATTGTTGTAATCTATTGGAGATGTTTTATTCTTCTGTCGGGATGTTACTATTGTATTTGGTCATCATAGAGTCACGAGGTAAAACCTCCGTTGTAAGTCGGGTCAATAGAACCCTCCAAAATATAATATTATATTTTTTGTGTCCTCCTAGGTAAGTCGACCCAGTAAGTTTGTTGGGGCCGACCTCGTTAGGGAAAAAGTCAAGTGGAAGATAAAGTATAAATAGAAGAGGTGTGTTCCTCATTTGGACACACACACTCACTTGTGTATAGCGCATAGGAGAGAGAGAGAGAGAGAGAGAGAGAGAGATATCTGCAAGGAGAAGGAGCACTCGTTTGGGGTTTTGTCTTTGTACTTTTGATACATCTATATAGAGGAAGTTTTGTTGGGTTTTTTTTTCCCTAAAGGGTTTCCCAGGATAAATCTAAGTCTATCTTGTGATTGTATCTCTTTCAGTGATCCTGCATATGCTATTGATGCGAAATTGAATTGAATACTAATGATATCTAGCTTAGCATATGGAATCTTAACATGGTATCAGAGTTAGCCTGAATAGGACAACTTTCACAAGGTGAAACTTTTTCTCTTCTCCCTTTGGCAAGAAATTAGGGTTTCTGTCAAAGTTGGAATTTTGGAGATTTGATTGCATAAAAAGTTGCGCCTCCCTAGAGCGCATCTATTGAGCCCTAGATCGAAATTTTTGAGTGGGTAGATCTCCAGGAAAGTCAAACCCTAGTTTGGCTTTGGACCATAAAACTGCAGAAAACCAGAAAACTGCAGAAACTGCAGATTAAAATTTCACAAGTCAATTTTGAGAGGTGAAGATTTGGAATCTCCAGAAACCAAGTGTACCAGTTAATTCGCCTCAGTCAAGCGCATCTCCTGGTAAGGTCAGTTTTGCATTTTGAGAAATTTCATTTTTTAGTGACCTCCTGGATAAGATGGCCCCAAGCACTAAGCTAGAGCACAAGCTAGAAGGCATAGAGAATTTCCGAGCATGGAAATATAGAATTGGCCTCATTCTTAAAGAGAATGATCTTGACAAATACATCAAAGGAGAAGTTGCAGAACCTGAAGAGGATGAAGCGAAGGAGAAACACAAGAAGGACCTGATTAGGGCAATGAGAATCATTGTTGATTCTATCAAAGATTACTTGATTCCTCATCCAAAGAGACCCGGAAAGAGATGTATGATGCCCTATCCAGAATGTATGAAGGAAGGAACATCAATAGAAAGTTGAATTTAAGATCTCAATTGAAGATTACCAAGATGAGCCAAGGAGAATCCATCCAAGACTACTTCATGAGTGTCTCCTGTTAGTTTTGTACCTAGGGAGGTGTTCCCCTAGGTGACTTTAGCGTTGGTCACTTAGAGAGGGGACATAAAGTGACCCTTGCATTAAATGACTTAAGTGAAAGCATTTAATTTGACTTTAGAGTATTAAAGTCACTTTTTGATAAATTTAAGTGGGTGAGTGAAATTAATATTTTAGAAATAAAATATGAGCAATTAATTTTATCTGTTGATCTAGTCTAATCTCAACTGTTAGATTAGACTCACCCTAGGGTTCACTCAAAAAGGCAAGGAAAGGCTATTTTGCATTATTCTTGAGAGAAGGAGCTGAGAGAGAGAAGAGAGAAAGTTTCCATTTTTCCCGAGCAAGAGGAAAAACTGCAGCATGTTTTTCGAGAAACTTTTTGCAGCAGGCAGAGGGCACAAATTTCTAGGCAAGGGACAGGGCACACATTTTGAGGAGCAGCATTAAGTGCAGCAGTCCATATAGTTCATACGATACGAATTCGTACAGGGCTGTATAGGCAGAAATCAGGTACAAAAATTGAGGCAGTGGCTGGCACGATTTTCGAGGCATTAAATACAGACCATGCAGGTCGTACTGTCCGTACAATGGCATGGTTTTCGAGACAATTCATTAGAAGGAAAAAAAATAAGAGTTTGGTTTTGCTGTTGGGCACGAGAATCGAGGCAGAAAATATTCTTCTGGGTTGAGATAAGTTGGTTTGATATTTTCTGTGTATTGCTGTAAATGATTAACTTCTCATGAAAAATAAAAATACTCTCTCTGTGACTGGTTTTCCCCTTGTGGGTTTTTCTAGGGCCATTGGCCAAAAATTTCTGAGCACTGTGTGTTGAATGGCGTGCTTATTATTTATTTTCTGTCAGTAAAAGATTGAAATTATAGCAGTGTTTTAAGTCTGAAAAATTCATGTTTATTTCCAGTTATTAAATTTCCAAGTTTGCAAATAAACTGAGACAAATTTTTACTTATAATCGGAGGTTGAAACTTGTGAAAAATCTACATGGTATCAGAGCTGAGTTGGGCAGAAAACTAAATATTTGCTGACTGACAGTGATTTCCAGAATTCAGGAAAACTTTTGTGACAATAGTACATTTTGTTGAAACTTGTTCTTTGAGAAAAATGTCTTCCGTTGGGTTGAGAACCGAGGATAGGTTGGATGGGGCAGTGAACTTTGTCTCATGGAAGGCCCGGATTTTACTTGTGTTGAGGGAGAATGAGTTGTGGGACGAGGTAGTTAGAAACACTACAGCAAATCCCATTGTCATTCCCGCTGCTACAGATGCAGTAGCATATTCAGCCTTTAATAAGAAGGATATTAAAGCCATGAGGATTATCTTAGATGCTGTTAAAGACCATGTTATACCTCACATTTCAGCGAAAGATCATGCGCATGAGATGTGGACTGCTTCGATCGGATTGTTTGAGAGTTCCAATGAAAATAAGAAGATGGTTCTGAGAGAGAAACTGAAAGGTATCAGGATGGTCAAAGGAGAGGTTTGTATGACTTATCTTACTAGGATCTCTCAGGTGAGAGATGAGTTTGCAGCTGTTGGGGAGGTGGTTTTGGTCCTAAGCTAATTTGTACAGCCTTGAATGGGGTGATTGCACCTTGGGCTGTGTTTGTACAGGGTTTGGTGGCTAGAGAGAACTTACCATCATGGGACAGGGTCTGTGATGACTTTGTTCAGGAGGAGACTCTGTGTAGTGGTTCTACTAGTAGACAGGATGAGGAAGATGTGGCGTTGACAGCAAAGGGGAAGAAGAAGAACAAGAAGGGTGGGGCCAAGCAGCAGGATGGGAAGAAGAAGGATCTGAGCATTGTAAAGTGCTTTGCATGTCACAAGATGGGACACTATGCTGCAACGTGTTCGAACAAGAAGAAGAAGTAGCAGCAGACAACATCTCATGTAGAAGTCGATGACTTTCCTGCGAGATTTCAGAGTGAGTTTTCACTATGCACTGGGCATGTTGAGATTGAGAGAGCATCTATTCTCACCAGTGCGGATGTTGACAGATAGAGGGAGTTTCCCTTGGTGACAGACCATTCATACAGTGCATCTACTTCCAGCACTTGGTATATAGATAGCGGAGCCTCGAGCCACATGACAGGTGCTCGTGAGATGTTCTCCGAGCTTTCACAGACAGAGACAGATGTGGAGGTTGTGTTGGGAGATGACTTAGTAGTCAGAGCTGTTGGGCGTGGGACCATTACCTTTCAAAGGGAGTCCATGAGTCCCATGGTGTTGCGAGATGTATTGTATGTACCTGGGCTGAAGAAGAACTTAGTCTCAGTTTCCATTATCGAGGATTAGGGTCTTGGGGTGTCTTTCCTAGATGGACACATGCATATGTTTCCCAAGATTGCAGGACCATCTGCTTCAGTTACTATTGGAGTGAGATGTGGGAAACTGTATAGGCTCTTGTTTCAGCCTCAACTTGCCTCGGCACATAGCAGTGGCAGTGAGCTTTGTGAGCTTTGGCATAGGAGGATGGCTCACTTGCATCATCCAGCCTTGGGGTTGTTGAGACACATGGTTACATGTTTATCGGAGTTTAGCACAGGGCAGAGTGATGTGTGCAGGGGGTGTGCTTTGGGAAAGTACACCAAGACTACTTTTCCGAGCAGTGATAACAGGTCAACAAGGGTCCTTGACTTGATACATTCAGACTTATGCGGACCGATGTCTTTCGTGTCCTTGAAAGAATACAAGTATTATGTGACGTTCCTTGATGACCATTCCAGGAAGACTTGGATCTACTTTCTGAAGAGCAAGAAGTCCGAGGAAGTCTTGCAGAGGTTCTAAGAGTTCAAAGCTGTTGTGGAGAACCAAACAGGGTGGAAGATCTGAGTTCTTAGATCGGATAACAAGGGTGAGTATACCTCCAAAGAGTTTGATGGATTTTGCAGACAGGAGGGTATCATGAGACAGTTGACAGTTCTGTATACTCCAAAGCAGAATGGAGTAGCAGAGAGGAAGAATAGGTCCATTGTTGGAGCAGCCCGAGCTATGCTACATGACCAGTCTCTTCCTTTCTTTCTATGGGCTGAGGCTTGCAGCACAACTGTATATCTTCAGAACAGGAGTCCCCATCGTGCCATGGGGAATATGACACCTGAGGAGTGTTTTTCAAGCAAGAAGCCTGAAGTTAGCCATTTTCGGATATTTGGTAGTCTGTCTTACTCTCATGTCCCTTCAGAGAAGAGGACAAAGTTGGAGCCCACTGCAGAGAAGGGCATCTTTGTGGGCTATGATGAGACTTCGAAGGCCTTTCGGATTTACCTTCCCTCTTAGAGGAAAGTTGTGGTGAGAAGGGGTGTGAAGTTCGAGGAGGAGAGGGCCTTCAGGAAGTCGAGAGAGTTAGAGCAGGGAGAGCAGTAGGTTCCTGCACCTTAGGTTGTTTCATAGGTTCCATCAACGCAACAATCAGGATCACGGGTTTCCGGGGTTATCGGACCACACAGTGTTGGCACAGGTTCACCGGGTTCAGTGATTCAGCCAGCAAGGTCTTCGGGGACAGGTGATGGGTCTACTATTACAGGTACACCGTACAGGGGATCGGGATCAGGATCAGGATTACAAGGTACACCTGGTGTTGGTACACCAACTTCAGGTTCACAGGTTACTGGGGGTACTAGCTCTGGTAGTTCTTCAGATGAGGACAGATCAGTGTGGGAGCAGTCTTCGAGGAAGAAGAAGCCTAAGTGGCTTCGAGAGACCTTGAAGGAGGCTATGAAGGTTGGAACACCCAGAGATGTAGTGAGGGCCATCAAGATGCCTGACAGATTGGGCATGTTGTTGGTGGCTAGTACAGGTGATTTTGAGCCTTCTACTTTTGAGGAGGCCTCCCAACATTCGATTTGGAGAGATGCCATGATGGATGAGTACCATTCCATCATGAAGAATGATGTATGAGAGATAGTTCCGAGACCTGAGGGGAAGTCAGTGGTGATTTCTAGGTGGCTTTACAAGCTAAAGCATGCAGCGGATGGGAGTGTGGAGAAGTACAAAGGCAGGTTTGTTGCGCGGGGGTTTTCACAGGTTGAGGGCATTGATTATGATGAGACTTTTGCGCCTGTTGCTCGATATACTTCTATCAGGGGATTGATCTCCATTGTAGCGGAAATGGGTTGGAAGATCCATCAGATGGATGTGAAGACCGCATTTCTCAATGGGATCATACAGGAGGAGATCTATGTTGAGTAGCCTTGTAACACCCCGGTTTTGACCCCGTTTGCATTAAAATGTACATGATGAATATATTGTAATTAATCGTGGTGTGGAGTTAAAGGCAAAAGCCCCACCATGGATTATCGTTTTATGTTTCGGCAATTAAATCGGTGCCAATGGTATTTTGTGCTAGCTAGGCACGTTATGATTTTTACATCATCATGTAAATATGCAATTCAATTAAATACCCACAACCAGCTATGTAAATGCAACAATAATGAGAAGGGGCATGATTTCCCAAGGATAAGGGGGGGGGGATTGTTTAACCTTTGAGCCAATGGAGAAAAGCCAAATGTCAGCAAAAGAACCCAAGAGAGTGGTCAACCACTTCCTTTGTCTTATTCACCAACCGAATTAATTCCGCATGAGATTGGTTGGGGCAGTTATTTCCTTGAGGGATGTATGCATGGGCAACCGTCAGTGATTGGCAGGACTGTCAGGCCTTTGACCACACGCATGCCCAGAGAGGCAGATCGCATTCGGTTCCTCACGTGGGCAGAGAGAACCTCATTCCACTCTCACGCAGCTATTTGTCTTCCTCACGCAGGCGAAAGCTTGTCCTCAGGCAGTCGCGTTCTGTTTTTCCCTTCACGACTTGGTCCGGTGTGCGATTTTCCTTCACGTTGGGGCCATTCTCATCATTCTACGCAGGCTGGGAGGTCATTGCTAAGTTCCCCACAAATTTGGGGTGTTGCTGAGTCGTTTTGGCCACGTTAGGGCCATAAACGACTCTGGAGATCGACTGTCACAGCCTGAGCCGTGTTGTCCAATTGCCATACCCGATTTGGTCTCTGTGGTGCGTTTCCCTTCACTCCCAAAACCGAGATTGCTGTGTGTACCTAGCTGTTTGGTCTTTGGACTGTTTTGGGAGTGGAAATGGGTCTGAGTCTGCTTGATAAACCTAGTGTGTAGGAGCCTCATAGACAGAGCTAGAGGGTTGGCTTTCTTCTCTGCACCCCCTGAATAGCATTGGAAGGGAAGGCATAGCTCGAGGGACTATATAGCAGAGAAGGGGATGCTTCCTTGTGTTGGGTGTGTGTGGATGTTTTAGAAGTCGGGCTAGTTCTGGTGCAGGTGTCCATACCTCTTGGATTGAGCTCACTAGCTTAGCAGCCAACCTTTCCAGCTCCTGTATAGCCTTATAAACCCAACTGTGTTGGCATGGCTGAGTTTTGTGTACCCTTGGCTACGTGTGACCCTGCTAGTGTTCCCTTATTCCTTGTGGGAATCATGCCCAGCTCGGGGGTGGCAGTGCTGCCGAGAGATTGATGAGCACACTGGCCTATGATTGGGTGGAACGTTGCAGTGACGTAGCTGGTTGCGGGATAGACTTCTTATAAGATAAGTATCTCTTGTCTATTTTATATCGACAATGGTATTTTGTTGCTTAATGATGAATGATGAACATGTTGAATGCTTAAATGTGTTGAATGAATGGATTTTTCTTCTGCTGTATGCTAAATATTTATGCATTTGTGTACGTTTAGTTCAATGCATCCTATATTAAGTTCATGGGGGCTTAGATTGCCCGGGTTAGTTATTGTTAGTAGCGTCCTCTCCGCCGGACTGAGGGGTGAGGACGTGACAAGCCTCGGGGCTTTGAGATTCATGAGAGAGAGCCTCATGTTTGCAGGTTGAAGAAGGCCCTATATGGGCTGAAGCAAGCTCCTAGAGCTTGGTACTCCAGGATTAATTCTTACTTGTTGAGTATGGGGTTTCAGAAGAGTGAAGCAGATTCGAATCTCTACTTCATCATGGTTGGAGATGATCCACTTATTCTTCTGCTATATGTTGATGACTTGTTTATCACGGGGAGAGAAAGACCCATTGCAGCTTGCAAGAAGGATCTTGCAGCAGAGTACGAGATGACTGATATTGGACTGATGCATTACTTTCTGGGATTGGAGGTTTCGCAGGAGCCTAGACATATTTTCCTGGGGTAGGGAAAATATGCTATTGATATTTTGAGGAGATTCAGGATGGAGGATTGCAGGCATATGTCGACACCTATGATCACCAACTGGAAGAAGGTTCATGCTTCTGAGGGAGAGTTGGTGGATCCTACTTTATACCGTCAGCTTATTGGGTCATTGATGTATTTGGTCAACACTCGGCCAGATTTGTGTTTTGCAGTGAACACTCTTAGCCAGTTCATGGTTGAGCCTAGGAGTGTGCATTGGGTCGCTGCAAAACATGTGTTGTGTGATCTAGCAGGGACAATGGATTTTGGTTTGGACTACAGGAGGTCAGAGGGGATCAGATTGGGTGGTTATACAGATTCATATTGGGCAAGTAAGTGTGGCAGACCGAAAGAGCACTTTTGGATGTTGTTTTAGTTTGGGCTCGGCAACAGTGTCATGGTTTAGTCGGAAGCAGAGATCTGTTGTGTTGAGTTCTGCAGAGTCTAAGTATATGGCAACCAGTCAGGCCAGCTGCGAGGATTTGTGGCTTCGTAAGTTGTTGGTGAATTTATTTGGTCAGGAGCTGAAGCCTACGACGATCTACTGTGACAACCAAAGTTGCATCTAGCTCTCTGAGAATCCAGTATTTCATGACTGGTCAAAGCACATTAAGATCAGATATCATTTAATTCGGGACTATGTTCACAGAGGGGCAGTTACGCTTCAGTGCATTTCCACTGATGAGCAGGTAGCAGACATACTGACGAAATCTTTGGGGAGGGGCAAGTTTGTCTTCTTCAGAGACAAGTTGGGAGTGGTGCAGAACACCTTTCTTGGTAAGAGGGAGTGTTAGTTTTGTACCTAGGGAGATGTTCCCCTAGGTGACTTTAGCCTTAGTCACTTAGAGAGGGGACATAAAGTGACCCTTGCATTAAATGACTTAAGTGAAAGCATTTAATTTGACGTTAGAGTATTAAAGTCACTTTTTGATAAATTTAAGTGGGTGAGTGAAATTAATATTTTAGAAATAAAATATGAGCAATTAATTTCATCCATTGATCTACTCTAATCTCAACTGTTAGATTAGACTCACCCTAGGGTTCACTCAAAAAGGCAAGGGAAAGGCATTTTGCATTATTCTTGAGAGAAGGAGCTGAGAGAGAGAAGAGAGAAAGTTTCCATTTTTCCTAAGCAAGAGGAAAAATTGCAGCATGTTTTTCGAGAAATTTTTTGTAGCAGGCATAGGGCACAAATTTCTAGGCAAGGGACAGGGCACACATTTTGAGGAGCAGCAGTCTGTACAAGTCGTATGGTACGGATCAGTACATACAGAAACCAAGCACAAAAATCAAGGCGGTGGCTGGAACGATTTTCGAGGCATTAAATACAGACCGTATAGGCCATACTGCAGCAGCCGTACTGTTTGTATAGTGGCATGGTTTTCAAGACAGTTCAGCAGAAAGAAAAAATTAGAGTTTGGTTTTGCTGTTGGGCATGAGAATCGAGGCATAAAATATTCTTCTGGGTTGAGATAAGTTGGTTTGATATTTTCTGTGTATTGCTATAAATGATTAACTTCTCCTGAAAAATAAAAATACTCTCTCTGTGACTGGTTTTCCCCTTGTGGGTTTTTTTCCAAGGCCATTGGCCAAAAATTCCTAAGTATTGTATGTTGAATGGCGTGCTTATTATTTTTTTTCTGCAGTAAAAGATTGAAGTTACAGTAGTGTTTTAAGTCTGAAAAATTCATGTTTATTTCCAGTTATTAAATTTCTAAGTTTGCAAATAAACTGAGACAAATTTGTACTTATAACCGGAGGTTGAAACTTGTGAAAAATCTACATCTCCAAGTTCAAAGAGCAACTAGAAGCCATTGGAGACTCCTTTGATGAAGATGAGCTAGTTATGATTGTTCTCAATGGTCTCACTAGACCTTGGGACTCTTTCATCCAGACTATGTGTGCCAAAAAGGAAAGCATGAAGCTTGACATTGTATGGGAAGATTGCATCCAAGAGGAGGCTAGAGTAGCCAATCGAGAAGCTCTACTTAAAGAAGATGATCAAGCCCTAGCCACCCATACCAAGAGAGGAAGAATTCAATCTAACTTCAAGAAGGAAAGCCACAAGGAGTCTCAACCTCCCAAGAAGTTCCAAAGGACAAGAGGAAACAATCAAAGGAGAAACTACTCCAACCTTCAATGTTTCAATTGTAACAAGATAGGACACATTGCCAGACATTGTCCATTGAAGAAAGAAGATCACAAGAAGAGGAACAACAAACGGCATCATGCACACCTAGCTGAAGATGAAGATGAAGATGAAGAAGAAGAGGAAGAAGGACCTTGAAGAAAACAAGCAAAAGAAGAAGATGCAGAAGAATATGTATTATTTTCTGCACTCTCTATGTCTATGACACTTGGATAAGATACATGGCTTATTGATAGTGGTGCTTCAAAGCACATGAGAGGACAAAAGAAAACTCTGTCAAAACTTGAAGAGAAGAACTCTCCTCAGAAGGTATCATTAGGAAACGACTATTAATATCCTATTAAAGGAATTGGTGAAGCAAGCCACAAGCTTGATTTTGGAACCCACATGAAGATGAAGGAAGTCTTATATGTACTAGGTTTGAAGAAGTACTTACTTTCTATCTGAACATTAGATAAGAAAGGATATAGGGTTGCATTTATAGATGGACAAGTACTTATGCGACCCAAAGGAAAATCAATTGAAGATGCAGTTGTCATCGGTGAAGAAGAAGGAGGCTTATATAAATTCGAGGGACATTCAGAAACAACCCTTGTTCATGAGACCACTAGCCCAAGTGAATTATGGCATAGGAGGCTTGCTCACATCAACGACAAAGCACTATCCCATGTGAGCAAAGTAGTGACAGGTTTACCAGATTTGAAGATCAATCATGAAGGCATTTGCAAAGGATGTGCAAAAGGAAAGAAGATCAAGAAAGACTAAAGGTACGTTGGAATTAATTCATTCAGATGTATGTGGTTCAATGCCGTCCACATCCTTGAGTGGTTATGAATATTATGTTAAATTTATTGATGACTATTCAAGAAAGACATGGATATATTTCTTGAAAACAAAGGATGAAGTATTTGGAAAATTCAAAGAATTCAAAGCCTTGATAGAGAATCATTCAGAAAGAAGAATCAAGACACTCAGAACAGACAATGGTGGAGAATATACTTCAAAAGAGTTTGAAGCCTTTTGTAAAGAAGCTGGAATCAAGAGGGAACTAACCACTTCCTACAATCCTCAACAAAATGGTGTTGCGGAAAGAAAGAATAGGACCATTATGGAAGCAATTGAGATAATGATACATGATCAAGATCTTTCAATGCATCTATGAGATGAAGCACCAAGAACGACAGTTTATGTACATAATAGATTATCCCATAGTGCCCTTGGATTCAAAACTCCAGAAGAAATGTTCAAAGGAAAGAAGCCTGAAGTGAGCCACCTCAAGATATTTGGTTGCCCAGTATATGTTCACATACCAAAAGAAAAGAGAACCAAGTTGGACCCTTTCGGAAAGAAAGGAATATTTGTTGGTTACTTTGAAGTCTCCAAAGCCTTCAGAATATACATTCCAGGATTTTATCACATGGAGATTAGTAGAGATGTAACGTTTGACGAAGAAGTAGCTCTCAAGAGATCCAGAAAGTGCCAGCATGAAGAAGTAAATGAAGAAGATGCACCTCCCAGAAATATAGAAGCTGCACCCTCCCTTGAAGAAGAAACATCAGAGGACCATGATATACTAGAACCTCAAGAACTTCCTACTATGAATATATCACGAAAGAGAAATCCTGCTTGCGTAAGAGAAATCATACGAGAAGCATAAAAGTATGGAGCTCTAGAAAGCTCCACAAGAGTAAGCAAGAAGTCAAAGCCATTTTCCAGTTATGTGGATTTAATGTGTGATCTTGTAGATAAGGAACCTACCAGTTATGAAGAAGCTGTACAAAAGAAAGAATGGGTAGAAGCAATGACAGAAGAATACCAATCTATAATGAAGAATGATATTTGGGATATAGTTCCCAAACCATAAGGAAAAAGTGTGGTATCTTCCATGTGGATCTACAAGATAAAGCATGCAGCTGACAAAAGTATTGAGAAATACAAAGCAAGGTTTGTGGCCAGAGGGAATTGATTATGAAGAGACATTTGCGCTAGTAGCAAGGTACACTTCCATTAGAACCATCATGGCACTTGCATCCATGATGAAGTGGAGTTTACACTAGATGGATGTGAAAACAAACTTCCTGAATGGTGTTATTGAGGAAGAAGTGTACATAGAACAACCACAAGGATTTGAAGTTGAAGACATACAGACTCACGTATGTAAGTTGAAGAAAGCTCTGTATGGATTGAAGCAAGCTCCTAGAGCTTGGTATGGAAGGATATATAGCTTTTTGACGAGCTTGGGCTTTACCAAAAGTAAATCCGACCCTCACCTTTACTTTAAGGTTATGGATCATGAACTTGTCATATTATTGCTGTATGTGGATGATTTATTTTTGATAGGAAATGAGAAACAAATTGTAGAGTGCAAGAAGAAGCTCGCTGAAGAATTTGAGATGAAAGACCTTGGATTGATCCACTATTTTCTAGGTCTGGAAGTGTGGCAGAGCCCAGAAATAATCTTTCTCAACCAGGGAAAGTATGCTGTAGAAATCTTAAAAAGATTTGATATGTTGGAATGTAAAGCCATGGCCACACCCATGGATACCAACCTGAAGTTGTTAGCTGATGAACCATCAGAGTTAGTGGATGTGACTTAGTATAGACAAATTATTGGGTTGTTGATGTATCTGACAAATACCAGGCCATATATATGCTTTGCTGTGAACACCCCGAGTCAGTATCTAGTTAAGCCTAGACGTGTTCACCTGGTAGCTGCAAAGCATGTGATGAGGTACCTGAAAGGTACGATAGACATTGGTTTATACTATGTTGGAGATCATGACTACAGATTGTATGGTTATACAGATGCAGATTGGCCTGGAAGTGTCTCAGACAGGAAGAGCACCTCGGTTGGATGTTATTGTCTAGGATCCGCCATGATCTCATGGTTTAGTAGGAAGCAGTCCAGTGTTGTTTTCATCGCAGCTGAAGCAAAGTATATAGCAGCTTGTTTTGCTAGTTGTGAATCCATATGGCTTCAGAACTTGATCTCAGGTCTCGCTTTGGAAGTTGATGTCAGGTCTCTTTGACTTGGAGTTGGATACCACAGTGATTCTATGTGACAACCAGAGTTGTATAAAGATGACGGAGAACCTAGTGTTCCATGACAAATCAAAGCACATAGAAATCTGGTATTTTTACATATGGGATATGGTATAGAAGGGAGCTATAAAGCTCTAGTATGTGACCGATGAGCAAGTTGCTGATGTGCTAACTAGGCCTCTATCTCGAGTAAAGTTTGAATACTTCCGTGACAAGCTTGGTGTATTCCGAAAGGACCTTCCTCGAAAGGGGGAGCAGTGATGATGATGTTGCAGTGGGATTGTATCATCCCTAGACATTAGTCCTAAAGTGATCCGCAGACTTTTGTCTCCATGAGGTGGTGGGATTGTATCATCCTTGGACATATGTCCTAAAGTGATCCGCAGACTTTTGTCTCCGTGATGTGGTGGGATTGTATCATCCTTGGACATATGTCCTAAAGTGATCCACAGACTTTTGTCTCTGTGACGTGGTGGGATTGTATCATCCCTGGACATATGTCCTAAAGTGATCTGTAGAATTTTGTCTCCGTGCGGTCGTGGGATTGTATCATCCCTAGACATATGTCCTAAAGTGATCCGCAGACTTTTGTCTCCGTGAGGTGGTGGGATTGTATCATCCTCGGACATATGTCCTAAAGTGATCCGCAGACTTTTGTCTCTGTGAGGTGGTGGGATTGTATCATCCTCGGACATATGTCCTAAAGTGATCCGCAAACTTTTGTCTCCATGAAGTGGTGGGATTGTATCATCCCTGGACATTAGTCCTAAAGTGATCCGCAGACTTTTGTCTCTGTGAAGTGGTGGGATTGTATCATCCCTGGACATTAGTCCTAAAGTGATCCGCAGAATTTTGTCTTTGTGATGTGGTAGGATTATATCATCCCTGGACATTAGTCCTAAAGTGATCTGCAGGCTTTTGTTTCCGTGATGTGGATAGGATTGCATCATCCTTAGACTTATGTACTAAAGTGACAGGGGTTGATCATCTTGTAATTGGATCACGTGTGTTGCAGGTTATGTTGCTGATCGAAAGATCAAGTGTTGCTGCAGATGATGATGTTGTTGATCGAAAGATCAAGTGTTACTGCAGATGATGTTGTTGCTGATCAAAAGATCAAGTGTTGCTGTAGATGATCGAGTGATCGAGTGCTGCAGAAGATGAAGACTCAGTGTTGAAGAAGATGATGCTCTAGTACTAAAGATGTTGAAGATGTTCCAGTAACTATTCTAGTTGTTGATGATTGCTGAAGAGAACTTCCGATGACATATAGATGTATCACCTTGATGTTGTTGAATATGCTCTCTCTCCTTGCTCCTACAGTTGATGTTGTTGTTGTCAGTAGAATACCCTTCTCGTTAAGGGGGAGTGTTGAAATATTGTAACTTCTAAGAATATTCTAAATGTATTTTACTGTTGTAATCTATCGGAGATGTTTTATTCCTCTGTCGGGATGTTACAATTGTATTTGGTCATCATAGAGTCATGTGGTAAAACCTCCGTTGTAAGTCGGGTCAATAGAACCCTCTAGAATATAATATTATATTGTTTTGTGTCCTCCTAGGCAAGTCGGCCCAGTAAGTTTGTTGGGGCCGAACTAGTTAGGGAAAAAGTCAAGTGGAAGATAAAGTATAAATAGAAGAGGCGTGCTCTTCATTTGGACACACACACTCACTTGTGTATAGCGTATAAGAGAGAGAGAGACATATCTGCAAGGAGAAGGAGCACCTGTTTAGGGTTTTGTCTTTGTACTTTTAATACATCTATATAGAGGAAGTTTTGCTGGGTTTTCTTCTCCTAGAGGGTTTCCCAGGATAAATCCGTGTCTATCTTGTGATTGTGTTTCTTTCAGTGATCCTGCATATGCTATTGTTGTGAAATTGAATTGTATACTAATGATATCTAGCTTAGCATATGGAATCTTAACATGAAGTGTTCCTTGAAAACCCTCCAAGGGAAGGGGCTACTTTTTGCTATGTAAAGGCCAAGATTTGAGCATAGAGTGTTGATTTGGGGCTAAATACCCTTGATCTTGTCATGGATGGTCTTCTTGATTTCCTCGTCTAGGAGGTGCTTACCCTATAGTGGTTGGTGCCCTTGGGGGGCTAATCACTTGGACACATGACCACACTCATTTATTTGCCTTGTAAAAGGTGATAGCATTTGTTTAGCACACCTTATTTGCTCACTTGGACCTATTTTTGGTTATAAAACCCCTCCTTTGGGCTATGTTGCTTGTGAATTGTACTTCTTGATTGAACAATCCTACAAGGATAAGGAAGGAGGACGTTGAGGGCACACATCTATTGTGGTTAGTTGGGGTATGACGTCCTCCTTTTGGCACACCAAGTACTTGGTGTAGCTTAATTGCACTTTATTTACTACTTTTATGTCATTTAGAGATATTTTATTGTTATTATATGTGGTTTAGCCCCCTAAGCTGTGGGTGAGCAAGCCAAATGTTATATTTTTACATTATCTTGTAGGCTAATAACTTAGAATTAGGTGAGTCTTGTATAAATAGTGCCTCCCTCGCATTGTAAAAACAAAACAATATATGGGTTCATTATGAGATCTTTTCTTTTTCTACTAGTCTATGAGAGCTCTTGATGCTATGCACACCTCTCTTGGGATGATCTTCTTTGCTTGAAGGATGAATGAAGTTATTTCTAGGGCTTAATTTTGCACATGCTTTGGTTGATTCTACGATTGTTTGTAATAACTCAAGCTGAAGAGTGACCTAAGGTCTTTTCCTTCCTCATTTCTTGGTGAATGTTGGTAAGGTTTACTTCTAACCCTAGTTGATGATGCTTTTATGGTGCATTATGCTAAATTGTTAGGGTTTCTTACTAGCATTTTGTCAACTTTGTATAAGGAGACTATCCTATCAGAGGAGCTCTCCATTGTTGATTGGGCCTTGGAGTCTGTACTCCTTCACTTGCCCTAATTAGGCATTGTGGTGTAATGCACAGGCTGGAAGAAAAAAAACGTCCACTTAATTTGTTTACACAGTTGCTGCCAAAAGATTGTGCAACGTTTCACCAAAACCCTGTTTTTGGTCTTGTTTAATCAGCAATCAATTTCCTGGGAAATGAAATCAATTTTTTTCTTTCCTCCACGACCTCTACACACCTTGCTGTAATCCCCTTTCAACTCTACACAATTCTGGAATGTGCTGGGTTCATTTACACTGTCAAAAGATACTCTGTTTCTTCGTGGCTATACAGAGAACTCAACACCACTTTTCCTAACCTCCAGGTTTCAATTTGTTACACCAATCAATTCATTTAACAAAGGTTTGTGGCTTGGGACGAGGAACTGAATGATTTTGGCAAGGTAAATGTATTACAGGACAAGGAAGGTCACAGTACACTGTTTTGGTAAACCCTCGCTTCTATTCTCTAAGTCTTTGGCAATAATTAAACAAAACGAAATGTATGCTGGACAAAAGCTTAGAGATAAACATGAACTTGTTCATCAACACTTCCAGGAATCGATTAATGAGGTTTACAAACCCTCTAACTTTTCCTAAAACAAAATGCAGTAATAAAGAAAGACTTACAGCTCACTGAGTTTTTTTGTTTGCCAGTCAAATACAAGTAAAATCACTATTTACGCAGTAGAGATTAACACCATCGCATACAAAGACTCTAACCCGTTGAAAAATTAGAGCTTTTTTTCCTTATTCATAAAAACTAGCGAATTGCTATCCTCTTCTCCTACCGAAAAATAAAAACCAAAAAACTGTTTCTTCCTTTCTTCTCTTGGAATACTAAGCAAAGCAAAACAAAATGTGAATCGTTTCCTCTTCCCCACAAAATAGGAAAATGACAACAGTCCCCTCACTCTAACGGTTACAACTGAAATATATAGTGCAAGATCTCATTTAATGAGATTCGAAAACAGAAAACAAACTCTCAACTGAAATATTTTACTCCTAAGCAAAACATTTAAATCCTCTTACTTTAACATGTGGCCACCTTGTCACATTGCTAAATTCATGTCTAGACTTCACATGTCTTGAGCTCAGCCTAATGCACTTGCATCAGACACCCCAGGAAAGAAAAGTTTTATGAACTCCTATTCATAAGGTATTCAACAGAGTAACCTTCTTTCTGTAGTGCTGCATCATCCATCCACGTAGAATCCTCCACCGGATGATCTTTCCACTTCACCTAGTACTCCAAATATTCCTTCCTCCTGGTCTTCTTGGCGATTCACATGTCCAAAATCTTCTCAGCCTCCAAAGGCTTTGCCATAGGCATTTATTTTCAGTCACTACTCTTTTTCAGCATCACTACTGTCAACACTCCCTGTAGTTGGGCTTTCATCAGCAACGGTATAGGGATACAGGTCTGCCACATTGAAAATTGGTGAAATGCCAATGTCTGGAGGTAATTCCAGCTCATAAGCATTGGCAGAAAACTTCCGAAGTATCTTGCAGGGATCTATCTTCTTAATCTTTAGCTTATTGTACTCGCCTTTTTGAAATCTCTCCTTCCTCAGGTGGGCTAAGACCATGTCTCCCACCTCAAAGTTCACTTCTCTTCTATGCAAATCTGCCTGCTGCTTGTAGCTGTAGCTACTGTCTAACAACCTTTGTTTCACCGCTTCATGCAATTCACTCATGGCTGTAGAAAAATCTTCTCCATTAGCGCTTCTATGCTCAAGCTGTCCCAAATCTTGCAGCTCACAAACTCCCCTCGGATGCATCCCTTATAAAAACTGAAATGGACTTTTCCCCATGCTCCTATTTGGCGAGTCATTGTAGGCATACTCAACTTGGGCTAATACATGATCCCATTACTTGGGATGTTCACCTACCAAGCTGCTTAAAAAATTCCCCATACTTTTGTTCACAACTTCTGTTTGTCCATCAGATTGTGGATGATAGGTTGAGCTGAAATTTATTTTAGTTCGAAGCTTCTTCCATAAGGTCCTCCAAAAATGCCCTGTGAATCTTGTGTCCCTGTCAGAGATTATGCTCTTTGGCAAGCCATGCAGCCAGACAATCTCATTCAAAAACAAATTAGCCACATGTGTAGCATCACTAGTTTTGCAACATGGAATGAAATGGGCCATCTTTGTAAAGCTGTCGACAACTACAAGGATTGAATCATTACCTCGCCGAGTTTTTGGTAAACCCAAAACAAAGTCCATACTCATCGCGTCCGATGGCTTGCTGGGAATGGGTAATGGAATGTATAATCTAGCGTTCTGACTCATTCCTTTCACATGCTGGCACACCTTGCACTTGTTCATGTATCCTTGCACATCCACCTTCATCTTTGGCCAAAAATAAAAATGGCTCAGCTGCCCAACTGTCTTATCAACACCAAAATGTCTAGCCAACCCTCCATTGTGTTTTTCTTGTATCAAGTTCTCCCTCATCAAGCAATTGGGAATACATAGCTGGCTGTTCTTGAACAGTAAACCATCCTACAACCTATGTCACAGGGTTTGCTGAATTTCGACGTTCAAATTCGAAATCTGGCGAACTTTAATTTTTTTTTGAATTTGTTATAGTTCGGCGAATTTAAGTGCTTTTTTTTTAATATAATTTTTTTAACAGAAACTCTATTTCACCAGTCTACTATCTCCTGCCGTTGACGTTCCCTGCCCATTTCAGAATGCGATTCACTGCGTAGCGCTCTCTCATTACAATCCACTGTGTAAACGCTTTCCCTCATAACTACGTAGACGCTCTCTCATCATGTGATTCATTGCGTAGATGCTGTCTCTCATTCACAGAGTCTAGACTCTATACAAGTGGCAAGTCCCAATTCTTCCCTCATCCCTGGTGACCGTGCGGCACGAGGCCTTGCTTCCTAAGCTCTATTACGGTGACAGGGTCGCGTTACTGGGTAGATACTAGACACTAAACGAATACCATCCAGCCAACAGTCGCGACAGTATATGTTTAAATTTAAATGTCAACATTTATGATTGGATTTTATAATAATCACATTACTCATATATTCATACATATGTTTATTTATTATGACACACACACACATATATATATATATATATATATATATATATATGTTTATTAATTATGGCTTTTTCTTATATATGATTTTCAGGATTTTTAATTTTTTCACTATCTCATGTTATATTTTATTTTAAAGTTTATATACATTACATGTTTGGAAAATATTTTATGGGCGAATTTAATGCCGAACCTCATTTTGCAATCTCATAAAAAAAATTGAATTCGAACCAAATTTCAAGCTTGCCGAATTCGAATTTAAACCCAAACCATGTGACAGAGCCTGCAACATGAACTCCTTCCATGGACTGTTGTCCCGGTTTACTGGGTTCTTGCATGCTGCAAAAGCTTCTTGAAAATCATACAAATCTTTTAAATAATCAAATCCTAAAACTTGCACTTGACTCTTGCATGATTAGGCATCTCCTACTTAAAGCATCAACAACCTTGTTTGCCTTTCCACTGATGTGCTTCAGGACAAAAGTAAAACTTCGGAGGAACTCAACCCACTTTGCGTGCTTATGATTCAACTTATGCTACTGCATGATATACTGTAAGGCAAAATTATCAAAGAAGAAGAAAAGCTCTTTAGGCATCAAGTAATGCCTCCAATGCTTCAAGGCCTGAACTACAACGTAAAACTCTTTGTTGTAAGAAGAGTACTTTTGTTTTGAGTCATTTAACTTCTTGCTGAAATATGCAACAAGCTTATCTTCTTGGCTCAGTGCAACTCCATTGGCTGTCCCACTGGCGTCACAGTTCACTTGGAAAAGCTGATCAAAGTTTGGCAAATTCAATACCGACCTCTCAGTGATCTTCTTCTTCAATAGATGGAAACTTTCTTCTGTTGCTGTTGTCCAACATAATGGCTGCTTGTCCTTCTTGATTCTATCTATGATAGGTGCACAAATGCCACCAAAATTCTTGATAAACTTCCCGTAGAAGCTGGCTAAACCATGAAAGCTCCTAACCTCAAAAATGTTCTTGGGTGAAGGCCAATTTACATTTGCCTCTACCTTTTCCGTATCCATTTACAACCCATCCTTAGAAATGATAAAGCCTAAATATACAAGCTCAGACTTCATAAAAGAACACTTCTTCATGTTAATTAGTAACTTTTCTTTCTGCAATCTTTCTAAAACATATTTCAGATGTCTCAAATGCTCTTTTTTAGTTTGACTAAAAACTAAAATGTCATCGATATAAACAATGACAAACTTACCAATGAACTCCTTCAAGACTTCATTCATCAACCTTGTGAAGGTGCTGGGTGCATTTGACTGTCCAAATGGCATGACCATCCATTTGTACAGCCCATCATTGGTCTTTAAAGTCGTCTTCCACTTGTCCCCTACTCTGATCCAGACCTGATGGTAACCACTTTTCAGATCAATCTTTGAAAAGTAGGCTGATCCGTTGAAACCGTCCATCATAGCATCCATCCGTGGTAATGGAATCTGTATTGGATAGTGATCTTGTTGATTGCTCTTGAGTTCATACACATCCACCATTCTCCACCTTTCTTTAAACTTAGTACTGTAGGTACAACACACGGGCTCAAGCTTTCTCTTATTCAATCCCTTATCCAACAGCCTTGGACCTGCTTCTTTATTTCCTCATTCATTCTCCTTAGGTGTCATTCGGTATGCAGCTTTGTTTGGAAGGCTTGATCCCGGTGATGGCTGATACTTCTTTTAGGTGGTAATTCACTTGGCAAGTCATCCACTATAATGTCATTAAACTCATGCAACATTTCCTGAACTTCAATAGGTAAATCTGTAATTTCAGTATGCAGAAGTATTACCTTTGGTTTGCAGGCTATCGTACAACTGACCTATTCTTCTTTCATTTGTTGTAAAGATTCTTTCCCACTTAACAGCAGTACCTTTGGGCTGCTTGTTTCAATTGCAATCTCTTTGTTCAACTGTATGAGAGTATGTTGAATGCCATCCTTTTCGAACCTATAATAGTTGCTCTCTCCAGCATGTGTCACCTCCCTGTCAAACTACCATGGGAAACTCAAAAGGATGTGACAAACATCCATTGGCATTATGTCACAGATTACCTTGTTCAATCTGGAACTCAACTTCGCTTTGCTCGTTCACCAACAACTGGTGTCCTTTTTGCAGCCAGGATACTTTGTAAGGTGTGGGGTGGTTAATCCTCTTCAATCCCAACTTTTCCATCATTTTTAAGGAAACTAGATTGTCATTGCTTCCACTGTCAATCACCAACTTGCAACACTTCCCTTTTGCTTTGTACATAGTCTTGAACAGGGTTTTTCTCGGTGCCGGTTCAGTAATCTCCTTTGTTGGTTTTAACAGGACTTTGTTCAGCATCAAAGCCTCTCTGGTCTCTGGTACATTCTCTACCACAGATGTTGGTGCTGTTGGTTCTGGCTGAGTTATGTGTGCTTCTCGTTGCCCTGTGTTTTCATTCTCAGGACACTCAAAAGATTGGTGACCCAACTTATTGGATATATAACATCGGTATATATTCTCCTTGCCTCCTCCTCTACCTCTACGTCTCTGGTAAGGTCTCCCTCCTCTGTTATCATTTCTTTTCTTTGACTCTTCTTGCTGATTTGAGCTGCCAACATCATTCTTTTGAGTTAGAAATTTCCCTTTTCCAGTGAACTGCCCTCTGCCTGCCTTTAGTAGAACCATGCCTTCCACCTGAGTTCTGCTTTCTTACTATCTTTTCCTTTGCCTTCAAGGCACACCGATAAGCTTCATCCATTGTCTTTGGAGACAACATGCTGATTTCATCTTGTATCTCCATTCTGAAGCCATTGATGTATCTCGCTGTCTTTTCTGGGGTATCCTCTACATAACCTGCTCTCAAATTAACCTTATAAAATTCTTCGGTGTACTCCTTTACTGTCAGCAGCCTTTTCCTAAGGTTCTGCATCTGCTTGTAGAGGGTTACCTAGTAGTCCTTTGGCAAGAACCTACTCTTCAACATGGCTATCATCCTGTCCCAACTTTTTATCAATGGCTTATTCATCTTTCTTCTTTCAGCCTGCATATTGTCACACCATAATGCAGCGTGGCCTCCCAATATTGTCATTGCAAATTTCACTCTCTTGTGGTCCTCAATTTCCTCATATTCAAAATACTTGTCTAGCTCACTAATCTAGTCAATCAGATTCTCCGATGTTAGGCTACCATCATAGGTGGATAGCTCAGGTTTTGGTCTTGAACTAGACCCTAACACTGCTCTCAATAGCCTGACCTCTGCAATTTCTTCAACAGGTGTTGCTTCCTCTTCTTCAGATTCTTCCTTGGGCTCACTAACATCTCCAGCCTTAGGATCCCGTTGTCTTCCTGCCTCTATGGCTTCTAACCGAGCTTGTAGCTTTCTTATCTCTTCTCTTACTTCTGCATTACCCCTGAGTCTGCCTCCTCGACCTCGTGCTCTCCCTGCGTGCATAGCCATCTTCTCTTATACTGCAGACAATAACAACCCTATAAAACTGCTTTGATACCATAAATTCGTGTAACACACATGTTGGAAGAAAAAAACCGTCCACTTCAATCTATTTACACAGTCGCTGCCAAAAGATTGTGCAGCGTTTCACCAAAACCCTGTTTTTGGTCTTGTTCAATCAACCATTGGTTTCCTGGGAAATGAAATTGATTTTTCTTTCTTTCCTCCACGACCTCTGCACACTTCGCTGCAATCCCTTTTCAACTCTCTGCAAATCTAGAATGTGCTGGGTTCATTTACACTGTCAAAAGATACTCTGTTTCTTTGTTGCTATACATAGAACTCAACACCACGTTTCCTAACCTCCAGGTTTCAATTTCTTTCACCAATCAATGCATTTAACAAAGGTTTGTGGCTTGGGACAAGGAACTAAATGATTTTGGCAAGGTAAATGTATTACAGGACAAGGAAGGTCACAGTACTCTGTTTTGGTAAACCCTCGCTTCTGTTCTTTAAGTCATTGGCAATAATCAATCAAAACGAAATGTATGCTGGACAAAAGTTCAGAGATAAACACGAGCTCGTTCATCAACACTCCAGGAATCGATTAATGAGGTTTACACAACATTATAACTTTTCCTCAAACAAAACACAACAATAAAGAAAGACTTGCAACTCATTGAGTTTTTTTTTGGCCAGTCAAATACAAGTAAAATCACTATCTATGCAGTAGAGATTAACACCATCGCATACAAAGACTCTAACCTGCTAAAAAATTAGAGCTTTTCTTCTTTATTCATAAAAGCCAATGAACTGCTATCCTCTTCTCCTATCAAAAAACAAAAACCAAAAATTTGTTTCTTCCTTCTTCTCTCGGAATACTAAGCAAGCCAAAACAGAATGTGAATTGTTTCCTCTTCCCCACAAAATAGGAAAATGACAACTGCCCCCTTACTCTAACGGTTACAACTGAAATGTATAGTGCAAGATCTCATCTAATGAGATTCGAAAACTGAAAAAAACTCTCAACTAAAATATTTTACTCCTAAGCAAAACATTTAAATCCTCTTACTTTAACTTGTGACCACCTGTCACATTACTAAATTCATGTCTAGACTCTACATGTCTTGAGCTCGGCCTAATACACCTGCATTAGACTCCTTAGGAAAGAAAAGTTTTATGAACTCCTGTTCATAAGATCTCAACATAGTAACCTTCTTTCTGCAGTGCTGTATCATTCATTCAAGTAGAATCCTCCACCGGACGATCTTTTCCCTTCACCAAGTACTCCAAATATTCCTTCCTCCTGGTCTTCTTGGAAACTCGTGTCCAAAATATTCTCAGCCTCCAAAGGCTTTGCCACAGGCATTTGCTTAACCCACTGCACTTTTTCAGCATCATTACTGTCAGCACCCCCTGTAGTTGGGCTTTCATCAGCAGTGGTATAGGGATACAGATCTACCACATTGAAAATTGGTGAAATGCCAATGTCTGGAGGTAATTCCAGCTCATAAGCATTGACAGAAAACTTCTGAAGTATCTTGCAGGGACCTATCTTCTTCATCTTTAGCTTATTGTACTCACCTTTTGGAAATCTCTCCTTCCTCAGGTGGGCTAAGACCATGTTTCCCACCTCAAAGTTCACTTCTCTTCTGTCCAAATCTGCTTGTTGCTTGTAGCTGTAGCTGCTGTCTAACAACCTTTGTTTCACCGCTTCATGTAATTCACTCATGGCTGTAGCAAAGTCTTCTCCATCAGCGCTTCTAAGCTCAAGCTGTCCCAAATCTCACAGCTCACAAACTCCACTTGGATGCATCCTGTATAAAATTTGAAATGGACTTTTCCCCGTGCTCCTATTTGGTGAGTCATTGTAGGCATACTCAGCCTGGGTTAATACATGATCCCACTGCTTGGGATGTTCACCTACCAAGCTCCTTAATAAATTCCCCAAACTTCTGTTCACAACTTCTGTTTATCGATCAGATTGTGGAGGATAGGTTGAGCTGAAATTTCACTTAGTTCCGAACTTCTTCCATAAGGTCCTCCAAAAATGCCCTATAAATCTTGTGTCCCTGTCAGAGATTATGCTCTTTGGCAAGCCATGCAACCGGATAATCTCATTGAAAAACAAATTAGCCACATGTGTAGCATCACTAGTTTTGCAACACGGATTGAAATGAGCCATCTTTGTAAATCTGTCCACAACTACAAGGATTGAATCATTACCTCGATAGGATTGAATCATTACCTCGTTGATTTTTTGGTAAACCCAGAACAAAGTCCATACTCACCAAGTTCCATGGTCTGCTGGGAATGGGTAATGGAATGTATAATCCAACATTCCGACTCCTTCCTTTCGCATGCTGGCACACCCTGCACTTGTTCACGTATCTCTGCACATCCACCTTCACCTTTGGCCAAAAATAAAGATGGCTCAGCTTCCTAATTGTCTTATCAACACCGAAATGTCTAGCCAACACTCCATTGTGTTTTTCTTGTATCAAGTTCTCCCTCATCGAGCAATTGGGAATACATAGCTGGCTGTTCTTGAACAATAACCCATCTTTCAACATGAACTCCTTCCATGGACTGCTGTCCCAGTTTACTGGGTTCTTGCATGCTGCAAAAGCTTCTTGAAAATCAACATCACTGCCATACAAATCTTTTAAATAATCAAAGCCTAAAACTTGCACTTGACTCTCTTGCATTATTAGGCATCTCCTTCTTAAAGCATCATCAACCTTGTTTTCCTTTCTACTGATGTGCTTCAAGACAAAAGTAAAACTTTGGAGGAACTCAACCCGCTTTGCGGGCTTATGATTCAACTTATGCTGTTTCATGATATACTGTAAGGCAGAATTATCAGAGAACAAGACAAACTCTTTAGACATCAAGTAATGCCTACAATGCTTCAAGGCCTGAACTACAACATAAAACTCTTTGTCATAAGAAGAGTACTTCTGTTTTGAGTCATTTAACATCTCACTGAAATATGCAACATGCTTATCTTCATGGCTCAGTACAACTCCAATGGCTGTCCTGCTAGCATCACACTTCGCTTAGAAAAGCTGATCAAAGTTTGGCAACTTCAATACCGGCCTCTTAGTGATCTTCTTCTTCAATAGCTGAAAACTTTCTTCTGCTTCTGTTGTCCAACAGAATGGCTTGTCCTTCTTGATTGTATCTACGATAGGTGCACAAATGCCACTGAAATTCTTGATAAACTTCCGGTAGAAGCTGGCTGAACCATGGAAGCTCCTAACCTCAAAAATGTTCTTGGTGAAGGCCAATTTACAATTACCTCTACCTTTTCCGGATCCATTTTCAGCCCATCCTTAGAAATGACAAAGCTTAAGTATACAAGCTCAGACTTCATAGAAGAACACTTCTTCATGTTAATTAGTAACTTTTATTGCTGCAATCTTTCGAAAACATATTTCGGATGTCTCAAATGCTCTTCTTTAGTTTAACTAAAAACTAAAATGTCATCCAAATAAACAATGACAAACTTACCAATGAACTCCTTCAAGACTTCGTTCATCAAGCTCATGAAGGTGCTGGGTTCATTTGACAGTCCAAATGGCATGACCAGCCATTCGTACAACCCATCATTGGTCTTGAAAGTTGCCTTCCACTCGTCCCCTTCTCTGATTCGGATCTGATGGTAACCACTTTTTGGATCAATCTTTGAAAAGTAGGCTGATCTGTTTAAATAGTCCATCGTATCATCGATCCGTGGTAATGGAAATCTGTATCGGATAGCGATCTTGTTGATTGCTCTGGAGTCCGTACACATCCGCCATTTTCGACCCTTCCTAGACTTAGTACTGTAGGTACAACACACGGGCTCAAGCTTTTTCTTATCAGTCCCTTATCCAACAGTCCTTGGACCTGCTTCTTTATTTCCTCATTCTCCTTGGGTGTCATTTGGTATGCAAATTTATTCGGAAGGTTTGCTCTTGGTATCTGATCAATGTGATGGATGAATACTTCTTTTAGGTGGTAATTCACTTGGCAAGTCATCCAATATAATGTCGTTAAAGTCATGCAACATTTCCTGAACTTCAATAGGTAAAGCTGTAATTTCAGTATGCAGAAGTATTACCTTTGGTTTGGTCCATTGGATTTCT
This sequence comes from Pseudotsuga menziesii, assembly GCA_001517045.1. Taxonomy (NCBI): domain Eukaryota; kingdom Viridiplantae; phylum Streptophyta; class Pinopsida; order Pinales; family Pinaceae; genus Pseudotsuga; species Pseudotsuga menziesii. Next base: position 646,671 of record LPNX010328143.1, on the reverse strand, counting down.
CATTCATTTCGGAATATCCAAATAGCCTGGAGTGGAGGAAGTGGACGAAGTTCATCCCATAATTTCGTAATGAAGATCCAATGTCAGTGCACAGATCAAAATTCAAGGATTTTCTTGCAGATTTGTATATTGTGCATGAAGATATTAAGATGCAGTTGTACTCTATCTACGCAATAACAAGGATATATCGAATTGGTATAATCAGCTTCTTGATGAAGGGATTTCATCATTTGATCATGTAGCCAAGATATTGAATGAGAAGTGGGATCTTAATCTTGGAGAAGATGTGAGGGAGGCCTTGATTGACCATGTATAAGGAAAGATCCAGGGGGACATTCGTGATGAAGAAATCAAAGAAGACACTTTATGTTTGGAGCTTGATGACTTTGATCGCTGACTGTTGCAGAAATGGAAGTGTGTTTTGCTCCTCTTGATTTATCCAACCTTCTAGGGCATTCATATGATTTACCAGAGACATTATGGACAACTTTTTGTGATAATGATGATGATGCCGAGGACCATGTCTACAAATTTTTGCAAGCCTAGCCAAAGGAGAAATATCCTCTTCTGCAGAATTGATAGAGACATTTTGTAGATATTGGTGCCTTGAAAAATACAAGAGATGGTTCCCTATGTCGAAGAAGCAAATATCTTATTCAAGAAAGAAAACCAGGAAGAAGACCAAGTCCTTGAGGAAAATATTGAAGGAGAACATAGCAAAGATGATCAAATTGTCTCGATCCTTGAGAGACATGAAGCAGACCTTGTCGAAGAAATCCATGATGAAGACCGAGTCCCAAAAGGCTTGCTTGAAGAAGACATTGTTCAAGATCTTGTTGATAACATTCTCAGTCTTATGTCTGAAGATGAAGGTACTTCTGAAGACGAAGATGATGGCGCTCCAAGAAATGAAGACCAAGAAGCTCTAGTTGAAGAAATCGAAGAACACAAGGAAATGGTAAGTTTTTCTTGCCCCCATGTCTCAGTTTCTTATGATGTCTTGGGTCACTTGGAGAAAAATAACAAGATCCTTGAAGATGATGACTATTGGAAGTTCATAGGTCCACCGACCTATGATTCTTCAAGACCTAGCAGTGTTGTTTTCGGGCCCTCCAATTGCACATATGTCGAAGAAGTCGTCTATGATACTTTTTTGCCATTCCTAGAAGAAGTCGACTTGCTCCAAACAACCCAACAGGGCAGCAGCCTCACCAAACAACCACAAACAACCCAAGGCATAGGTGTTAGCCCTCAAATAGCCCACGGTAAGGTGGCAACTCACGAAAACAACCCATGGCTCAGGTGAAGGACCAAGAAACAACCCACGGCTTAGGTAGAAGACCAACAAACAACCCATAGCTTAGGTGAAGACCAACAAACAACCCACGACTCAAGTAGAAGACCAACAAACAACCCACAACACACTCACAAGAGGCAACAACACCCTCACAAACAACAAAGGCAGCCTTCAACAACAATGACAACTTAAATCAGGTAGTGACAGCCCTAGACAAGGTAGCGACAACCCCAAATGACCCTAACAGGTAGTGGCCTCAACAAACAGCCCAAAAACCAATCAATGACTCACAAGAGGAACAAATAGGAGTAGTAGAGCAGGAAACAAGAGAGCACCCAAGCAAGGAGAGGGTAGAAACCCTAGACGTTATCCACAAAGTTGCTGTAAAAACCCTAGATCAGCCATACAGGAAATCAGATCTGAATTGTCACTTCAAGATGATCTCACAATGAAGAATTAGGTTTGTATTTATAATCTCTTGAGGACTTCTAGAAGGATCCTCCTTCTAATTCTTCATTGAATTAGGGTTACTAAGACATCATAACATTAGGAGTGTTGACAAATATAAAATATATCTTAATGTTAAGTCAACATAGCAAAGGATTAAGGTACCACTTTAAAGATGGGCGCTAATACATAGGATCAACAAGGGAGAGGTCTACACAAGACCAAACCAAACACACAAGGCTAACCACAAGTCAACAAAAGGTGACACAACCAAGTGGGAAAACCACCCTTCCAAGCACAAGACCAAAGGTGTAACAACAAGGTGGGAAGACAACCCTTCTACCCACAAGACCAAAGGTGTACCAACAAGGTGGGAGGACAACCCTTTTACCCATAAGGAGAAGCAACCAAAATTTTATCTCTCTCTCTTAATGTATGTGGTCCACAAGTGTTCCTAACTGGAAGTTTTTATCACCACCCTATAAGGAAGGTCCAAACTGGATGATGTGATCCTCTGGTTTTCTTGACTGCTCCTAAAGGTCAAGTGCTAGTGACATCATCAAGGGGCGACCAATCCCTTTAAGAAACAACCTAGCCCAACCATTTAGGAGAGGAGGGCATCACACATCATCATCTTGGTTAACTGACCAAGATCTACCTGGTTAACTGACGAGGACTACACTTGTAGGATTTGCTTGGTCATAGACCAAGAATATGCTTGGTCCCAGACCAAGATGTCTTTCTCTCATCATGCAGGATTTGCTTGGTCCTTATGACCAAACACTGTCTGGTCCCTGACCAAAATGCCCTAGAGACAGATAAGGGCCCTAGCCACATGCTAAGGACTTTGCCATGGCATCAACCTGCATGGTCCCAGAGCAAGAACCCCGGTAGACTGCTGGGGGCCCTAGGATACCTTCTAGGGACTTACTTTGCCTGGTTAACTAACCAGGAACCCTAGTTTACTGACTAGGGTTCCATCCTTCTAGAGAATGGCTCTTGCAGCTGCATTATCTTTAACAAAAAATACAAGTCAAAAAGCCTCAGAGCTCCAAGTGCCTATCATTGGGAAATGGAAAGCGGGGGGATGCCCTCCTTTGAAGTTGAATGTACTACCCTCCTACCATTCGAGGTTGAAGAAAAGTATCTTTGGATTGTGTTGAGGCCTGGAAATTCGCAAGCAACAACAGAAAGGGATTCTCCCCAGTCAACGTTCCCAACTAGCCCGTGACTGTTTGGTATGGGGAATCCGTCCGGTTTGCGGTCCGGCTACTGTAGGTCAAGTACAAAACAAAGGGCTTTACTGGTTACGGCCCGGTCCACCGAGTTTTTGTATTTTGACTTAAGCTATGAAATGCAAGTGCTTAATTAACAATGCAGGGTGATAAAGATGCAAGGAGTAGTCACAATGTGATGCGCAGGTTCTTACCTCTCGTCTTAAGGCTCATGAGCATCCGAATCGCATCCAACAAGAAATTAAACTAACTACCTAAACTATCCCTAGGGAGCAGGATTATCATTCATTGGTGAGTAATACATTTTGTACATGCATTATGAAAAGTTACAGATAGCTGAATACTTCTTTCAAGACACATGAACAATTACAAATATTTAAACAACCAGATAGCCAATTGTTTTATGAACAACATTCATTACTCACAGTGGAAAACATCATAAAATATACTGAAGAACATTTAAACCAGAACATAGGTTCAGGAAGTTAAAACACTCTCACAGTTAATGAAACACAACTGAAAACGAAATAGTTCCTCTTCAACATTGCTCATTTAATTGCATTGATACATTCCACATTTCGCTTTCTCCAACAGGCAAAAGTTGTAGTTTCTGATTGTAAAACGAAATAGTTCCTCTTATAAGCAAATGGTTTACAAGTTTTTCCAGGGAAAAAGTCCCCGTCTAAGTTCTACTTTCAAATATTTAAACTACAACTGCAGAACGCTTCAGTTTCCCCCCAAACGCATGACCTTTCAGTTTCTCAAACGCTTCATATTTCTCTATCTTGTCTGTATGCAATCATGAACCATTTGGTAACTGATCAGTTTTTGGGTCTGCGCTTTTATAGCTCCCGATTTTGTCTTTTACTCCCCTGGTCCTCCTGGCGATCCCGCTGGTTTTGGTTATACCTCTGCCGAACGATCTGTCTCCTTTAGCGTCGCAGTGGTTTGACCAACCTCCGGAAACCACCTACAATCAAAAGACGTGCATCATTCATTGGAATCGCGTTCAAACCATATCAACTAAAATGGCTAAGCATTAAGAAAACCATGTACTGCGTTACTACCACAAGGCTTAACAGATGCCGACACCACTACTTCTTCTAACTATGGGTTCGAGGAAACCCCCACGATAGGGAAGATATGACCTGAGACGCGGGCGGGAGAAATTCCAATCGGAAGTCGGAAGACATTTACATCGGAAGCTGAATGGCTTTCCCAGCTGCAACGACGGAAGAGACAAGGGCTAAAGACACTTGAAACGCGAGCGGGAAAAGCCTTAATTGGAAGTCGGAAGACATTTACATCGGAAGATGAAAGTGTATTTCTTTCCACAACGGCGGAAGACCAAACCATAGATCCATCCGCAACGGTGGGGATAGCCGGGTGACAAATAATCGCGCGTCTAACATCGGAACAAAAGCAGAACCGCAGCCGCAACAGCGGAAGAACAAAGGATAAACCGCTCCGCAAAATGAGTTCAAAATCAGAAGGAGACATTAGAGGATTGGAAAAGCTAATGCTTTCGGCAGCCGCAACGGCGGAAGCACAAAGGGCGCGACCTTCCTCCACGGCGAGTTTTAAACGACTTAGACGGCCGGAAGGAAAAGGCTTCCCGCAGCCGCAAGGGTGGAAGCCCACGACTAACGGAATTGATGGAAATAACAAACAGGTCCGAAACGTTAAAGCAATGATCGAAAGAGGAAGCAGTCTTCCTTCCGCAACGGCGGATAAAAAGTTCCGATGTAAACTCAAAATCAGTCGAGGTAAAACAAACAAATCGGAAAGGAAGTCGAAGTCAATACCGATTATCCATCCGCAACGGNAAAGTTCTTAGACCAAATCAAAGAAGAAAACCAAACTAATCCAAGCAAAAGGAGGGTCCTAATTTTTTTTGGAATTTTGGGAAATTGTCGCAGCTGCAACAGATTGATGAATGGTTGGAAGAGCTAGATTTGGTTGGGGGAATGTCTCTCCATCTTGAAGAGGTGGCCCACTATAGGTAACTAGAGACGGAGGGTTTCCTGCTAGTTTGGTGTAAACTATCTTGAGATCTAAGTTGATTACTACGTAGGGGTCTTAAGGGTTAGCTCGCCTCTTGGGGTCCAATGGATCTAGGAGTTGAAATAGTGTTGTTCTGTGCCCATGTATTAGTGCCCTTGTCCATTGGGAGCACTAGGAAAAATATTATCCTTTGAGAAGTGTCCAGTTGGTGGGATGGTTGAAGGATGTGAGACCTAATCTTGAGGGCCTCCACCATATTTAACACTGGCTATCTCTTGTTTGGATATCGGAAAAAAGTAGAGAGCGAGTTATGACACTCTTAGAATAGGTAGTGGAACCGACCTCGTATCCCATATTACCAGCGGTAGCGAAAAATAAAAGTTATCTTCAATCTAAGTCTCTTTCCAATGTCAAAGCCAACATAATCTGTCTTTTTGTGGAATTTGTGCTCTCCACTTAGTTGAAAAGAGCCCACTTTGAACTAGCCTAAGGGGATCCTGAGTCTATGTGTAAGGTGCTAGAACTATTTGGCCATCCCCTGGCACCATGCATAAAAAGACATCTTGGGCCTCAACCCCCCAAGAAGAGAAATCTAAGTGACTTGGATATATTGCCTATTAATATCTTCCCAGATAATCCTGTTCCTCTCTTGCTTATTAGGCATGAGGCGACTAGGAGAATCCAAAGTGTACCTAAATAGGGAAAGATGGTCCATCAATATGTCGGCTGATTATAAGAAACTAATACACCTGCGAGAACCATCACTGTGATCTCCTCTCGGGGGGTGTAGACGGGGGAATGGCCTTTGAAGAGTAGTTGGTAAGATATAAATACTGATTTCTACTAATGGTCTAGTCAATGAATCTCTGCAAATGATGCAACAATCAACTACTTTGATTGAAGTTAGTCTCGATTCAGAAGGGTTGAGCTACAAAGTCTGTCTAAATGGTGAGGTCGAGAATCCCCCTCTAGCATTTGATAATTCGACAAAGAGAGAGGGTCTCAACTCACTCAATACCGATCCAATTTGACTTGAGTAGGCTTGCCCCCCACACCTTTGAACCATAACATTGTAGGCCTAATGACGAAGTCCATGAGGTTTAGTTTGGAAGAGATGTCTTGAAATTGGTGCTAGAAACACTCCTTTTCTAGAAGGGCGAGGGATCCATACCTCATATTAACCTAGGGTTGGAGAGCTTGCCTCAACCCATACTTGGGGATTGAGAATTGAACCCCAATAGGTGTATGCAGTAGTAATCTTGACCTTCGTGAAGTAGAATTGAAAATCCGAGAGGGTCTTCTTTGAGCAAATGAAGATCATAACCTTGGTTTTCCTAGGGTTGACTATCAACTACAAAAGTCCGCAAAATCTCAAAAGAGCATCCAATGGTCTCTGTAGACCCTCATGGTTGGAGGCTAAAAGGACCACATCATCAATATAAAGGAGTACGGAAGTTAGTTATGATGGAGGAGACAACTATCACCTAGTTGAATGTGCTCGTGTAAGAATGACTCTAACTTGTTTATGTAGATCGCAAATAAGGTGGACAAGAGTGTGCACCCTTGCTTTACCTTAGTGGGTGCTTTGAATGAAGTTTGGAAATCCATGCATTGTATATAGATGACCGAGGATGATATCATAGAGGTGCCTAATAGCGGTGATGAGAATATTTGAAATATTGATGTCTTTAAGCCTTTGGAACATGGCCTCCCTTAGAATTGAGTCAAAGGATTTTTAAAAGTCTATTAAGTGGCATAAGATTTTCAAAGAGTGGTGTCTCACCTCCTCAACAATGGGCTGCAAGGTGAGGTGACAAGGATCAGGGGTTGTCTAAGGACATCATAAAGTGCAACAGTGTGGGTGAACATAGATTGATGGTTAAGATCGAGACGTAAGTTGGAGTGACAAAGGAAAATGGTGTGCCAAAAGGCTTTGGGGGAGTGGTGAAGGGAAGCATACAATTCACATCCCCTTTGTGATATGAACAGGCATTTCTTGTGGCCGAGGAAGGACTGATATGCTTTCTATATTGGAGAGTAGGAGGTAGAATTGTGAAAGAAGGGATAATGGAGATGTTGGTGATAGATTTTGCACTCCTCATCGTACTATGTGTTCGTGATATTGAAATTGGACTTGGACGAGCGAGGGTGGATAGGGTGATAGGTGGTATGAGGGTAAAAGATAAGGGCTGCTTCCTAGATTGTTAAGGAAAGATGCTTTTACTTGGAGGAGGTTGACTCAAGGGATGAGAAATTGGAATGGTGGAGAAGTAACTTGTTAAGGTTGTCAATGTGGACATCTTGGTCCCTATCCTCAAAGCATATGATGGTACAGGGGGTCCTGTAGGTGTTGGGTGTCAACATGAAGGGAAAAGGAGGGGAGCTGATCATGGTCAATAGTGGGTATTTGGGTAGTGAAGAGTTGGCAGATATAATGAATCATATGTTGGTTGGTTAGGATGTAGTCTACTAGACTAGCTCCCCTAACATGGGGGAAGCACATGAAGCTGCTTGAGTGAGGGAAGCAAGGAATACCATTCAAGATCAATGAGTGATGGGATTCACTGAGATGCAGGAGGTGTTTTCCTTACCTTCTATGGGGTCCCATGACATCCTTTGATAACCTATGCAAACCAGTTGAGGCTGGCTCGATCTCTTGGAGGTAGAAACCATCCTCTAACTTGTCATGTAGGTGTGTTTGTTGGGTCTTAATATGAGCATTACAATCTCCTATAAGAATGACTTCTTAAGTGAAGAGTATTGGATGATGTCAACATATAGTCTTGGTATAAGTCCCCGTCTGAATCTCTATGGAGGGAAAATTTGATGAGGTAGGTGGGAAGTAGCAAATTGCCAAATAATTGTTTTAGGGTATGTAGAATACATTACTAACCTAGACCTACATGAATCTAGCGAACTCTTAAGGAAATCTTATTAAAGATAAGCTACACCTCCCAATCCCCAAACAACTTTGGAACATTGGGTTTCTTTTTTGTAGGATGTTCAATAGAGATATATTGGATATGTTGGGATAGTCCTGGCAAAGCTCTTGTAGGTCTTGATCATGAAGTGAATATTTGAGGTTGTTAGTGCGTCGTAAATTGCTCTGGGGAAAGACTAGAATGACTTGTTACAATTCCAACACTTGACAGTAATCCCTAAATCCCTTTGCTCCCCCCTGTGAATCTTAGGCTATGATGAAAATGACTCTTAGCTAATGGACCTTTTGAGAGATTTTGGTTATATCTAATGGAGGGTTTCGTTGACTAGAAAATCAAAAGTAGGTTGAGCAAGAATTTGCTAAGCTATGCCCTATGAGTCTTTTTTGAAGATGGAAGAGAGTTTTTTCAAGCTTGGTGGCTTATCATTTCAGTGACTACAACGTAAATGTGTACCCTATGAATACAACATGCAAAGGTGGAGTTCTACAAAGTAGTAAGATGATAGTTCTCATGGCGATTTGAGGAAGGTTGTTAAAAAAAAGAAGAAGCTCCCACCCACAATGGACAAGGTGGATCATGCTTATGAGACTTGAGCAATTTGTTCCAAGCATTCCGCATGATAAACATGGCTACAAGACACTAATAAGATTTGGAGGACGTGTCTCAGATGGTGAAGGACTAGTGACCATAAAAGTTGTGGTGTGAAGGTAAGTGTATTATGCAACTTTCTTCAAATTCTCTAGCATCCGAATGAGATGAACTAGACTCTACATTGTAAGGAATTATATACATTCCTTCCACAATGTATCCCTCCTTGGATAGTGGAGATGTTTTGGAGTTTCAAGTTCTAAAGAATTCTTAGTTGTAAGCCTTGTTGCATGAGTTTGCTTCACTACATTTCAAAGAGGATCAAGTGACAGTGTTGCAGAGGAAACTGTTCTGTTGTGCCTCATCTTGGTTAGGGATTTTGGATATCAATATTCCTAGCCCAATTCTATTGAGGGGGGAATGATGAGAGATGTGGTATCTCTAGAATTTTTACTAGACAAGTTGCAGTAGTGATGTTCGCTATATGAAGTTGTCATTAAGGGGTGGTCCGAGATAATGCCACCTTAATCATAGATCCTTGAAGTCATGTTTAAGGGGGGATGCGGGAGTAATTGATTTAAACCCAACTTGAGGGGTTTATTGGACCTTTGGGATCACTTATTACTCTTTCATTTATGACTAACTGCTTTTGTGATTATTGTAGTTCCACCATTTGAGGTCTTAGGGGTAAACCCTAAACCTATTTATTGGTTAGGCTATAGCCTCATTCAACATGTGCAAGACACATAATGCATTGTGCTCTTTGGGATCTTCTTATGAAGACGTGCTTCATTGTTCAACGGTGTCTCTAAACCAATGTTGCAAACATCGTCTCAGTGAAAAAATCGGCAGGGTCCAGAAAACACCATTTCGGAATATCTCAACAACACATGGGCAAACATCAGCAATATATCGACAAACCTAAAAAATACAAAAATATTCATTTTTTATTTAATTTTAAAAAAATCTAAAGCAACAAGAACATCAAATAAACACAATGCCATAGGAATATGCAAAGAAAATTGATATATAAGATATATAAGATGTCTAGTGATACATCACACCTTAAAAATGAATTGTCTTGACTCTTGACTCCCGAGTCATAAAAAAATATAACAAATGTATCTCATGATCATCTTCATGAGTCAATAATAATATTAAATGAAATTAATTAGTTCTACTAGGATAATGAAATTCTCTACATGCATGTGTCCCAACGGAAATGGATTTCCACAAGTCATGGTTAACACTAGTCCAATAGCTCATGGATCGATACCAACTGCAAATATATTTTGGGATTACAATTCTAATAGAAATATGGAAAATATTTCATGTATTTTAATTTTTTATTCACCAACATATCCGACTATTAAGAGTCAAGATATAGCTCATCTTCAAGGAGATGTCACACTTGAAGCAAGATGAGAAAAATGAATCTACAAGCCAACTCTATAGCTAGCTGCTTCAAGCTAGAGTGGAGTGCTCCATAAATGGGATGGCCTCTAGTGAAATAGATTAATCATTAAACACAACAACCGACTTTAGACATCAAAGAAGACCAAATGATCAAACCATCAAACCAAGACTCCACCATTCAATGCGAGACGACATTAATGAGTTGTGTCCCTTCTCGAGTTCGAAGAATGTTTATAACCGGTCTCCATTTTTGGCTCAACTTAAGCCCATAATCTATTTTCAACCTATTATTCTGCTTTTCAACCTTGGCTAACATATTAGCATTCTCTATACGGATACGATGCTCTATGCTGTAAGAATGCTTTGCAAGGGAAGATTTCATAATAGGATCCTCACTCCACCCTCAACAAAGTCAAAATTGCCTATAGAAAAATCGGGAAATAATCGGTAATATCTCTGGATAGAATGGGGAAAAACCGAGAAAAAATCGACAATATCTCGAAAAAAAATCTGGTGAAAAATCAACGTTTTTTTCACAAAAAATCGTCTCTTTGAAAATCACATGATTTCTCGAAACATCGGCGATGTTTGCAACACTGCTCTAAACACCACTGTTCAACTTCGATACATCACATTCATCTTGAAACCATAATAATTGGTTAGGTTCATGCCTATTCCATAGTTGATCTAGGGGACATTTGGGTATGCACCTTGTTTCTTTTATTCTCATTGGCATTTTCAGCTGATCAAATCCTCCTTTCCTCATGAACATTATTCTCTTCATTAGACCAGGGTCCCCAATGTTTTAAAACTCGAACTCGGACTTGGAATCGGTTGAGGGTCAACTCAGACTTGGACTCAGAATCGATAATGACTAGACCGATTTGAATTTAATCACTCAGTTTACTCAAAAATACATAAAATATTTATATTTGAAAGAAAACAATATTTTAGAGATTCTAATCCATCATTCCAAAGCATTAGAGACAAAATATTCAAAGTCTACTCATGTATATACCATATAAGGGTGAATATATCAAAATGGCTCAAAGTGTACTATGCAATACATATCTAGATCAAAATACATAATCAATGAGGTCTAAATGGCTTATAGAGCCCAAAAACAACATGCTATGATGCCACTACATCATACTCACATATCAAAGATCATACATCATTCATGTCATTGATCAACATGATCAATCATCAAACTCATCACCATAGCTAGAACTAGAAGTAGAACTAGAATTAGGACTGGTAATGGCATAGGAAAAGACATCATCATCTGTCTGAAGCTCGGACCGCTCAAGGTCATCTACAATTGCAGCATTAGTACTAGATGAATGCCTAGAAGCACCAAGTTATCTTATAACTTTAGGGTTAGGGTTATATTCTAAGTTGCACGAAATGGGGAAACATGTTCATCAATAACACCCTCTAGGATCTTGTCCTTGCCTCTACCTTGAACCTCAAAGTTGATCCTCCAAGGACAATAGTCAATGACTCAACACCTTACAATTTTGATGAAACTTCCTAATCCAATCATTAAAATAAGGTAGATAAAGCTTCCCATGCTTAATAAGTGATTTTGTTGGAGTGAAGAGTACATTTACATTTTTACTAAGGTCATGACAGAGGAGTTCAACAATCAACACCACCAACATCAAGGTATATAGAAGGGTTGATGTGCTTGATTAAATGCCAATCCCATACATTCATACATGATAGAATTTGGTGGAAACTTTGCAATCCTAAAATCCTGAAAACTACTAAGCCTGCTGAATTTTGAATGGGATCTCAAATTCTACTTTTTTGAATATGAGGTTAGAACCACTCTCAAACATCCTCAAAACAATTAATGGTAATATTAAAAACTTAGGTAAGCGGATAGAACATGAAAGATAAGGAGAATGCCACTTTTACTTTAAGAATTTAATATTACAGATTACCAAATACTACTGAATAAAGCATATTATATTAGATTTAGTATTACCATTTAGGGTTAGGGTTAGATTAGGAAATATTTTAAAAACCAAAATTAAGAGTGGTTTTGAGTCCATGAACCCATACGCGCTGATACAGGCAACTCGGCCTAGTTGACCGGTTTAGTACCAAAATGGTCACTCAATCCGATTTGACTCAGTTTAAGGTCAACTCGATCAAGTCCAAGTCTAAGTTGATTAATTTTTAAAACAAGGGGCCGTACTATGGTCAAGATTTTTCAAAAAGAAATCAAGTCACTGATTGGGTTAACGATTGATTTCATTGAGCCTACTGCTAGAAGCCATAAGAGGTGTCTTCAATGCTTAGTATTTGTAGGCTTTGCAATTTGCAATTTACACTTCCTTTTTTCTTTGCTTCTACCAAACTGCCATGCAATTTTGAGAGTCACTTCCATGAATTCTTTTGGAACTCTTGCATTATTCGCTATTAAATCAAATTGTTTAGCCACAAATACTTCTTGTGTACGAGGCCCCTTTTAGTTTTAGTATTTTAAGAGGTTGCATTTCATCTCTTTATCAATGCATGCCACCATTTAACTTATTAGTAGATTTCCATTTTGCATTCATACTACTAGCCCAAGGGCTATATAGTGCACTTCCTCATTAAGGATATATTTTATCTTATAGGATCATTGATTTGACAATAGCTTGTAGCTTTAGCTTTAGACTCATAGTTTAGTGCACTGTGGTCACCTTATTCATATGCTTAGTAATTTGCTTGTAGAGTTGGTATTGTCATGTCATTTCATCACGGAAATATATAGGTGAAAATTAACTTTACGTTGCTCACATTCTTTATTCATAAACGGGCATTCTCAGAAGCACAACAAATAATGAAGTTGATATTAATTGATAATTAGAGGTATTTTTTTTGTATCTAGGGGATTATCAACTGGAGTCGGCTCGTACTCACGTGACTCGAGGTTGATTCCGTTCCGCTACCACTATACCCCTAGGTGTATCAATGCTCCCCCATGCGCAACACACAAGGCTTGGTTGAGGTTTGAACCTGTGACGTTACAAGGAGTGCCTTAACAATTCACCCTATCGCCAACTAGTTTATACCTTGGGGGCATAATTGGAGGTATTGTTGGTATTTGACATTTAACCAACTTTTGTAAGAACTTTATTAAATATTAAACTTATATCACAACTCAAGCTCTCATTTGTATCATATTCATCTCATCCCATGATCTTATTGATTTCACTTATGAAGTGTTTTATGTCTAAGAACACTCATGTCTTTGGTAGTCTCTCGTGTTGTAATGTCCTCTTCTACTTAAGCACCAAGAACCATCTCGTTAACCTATTTAATTCCCATAAGTTCGAGCGGGTACTGACAAGTAGGGAATTGATTGAGGACTGATGCCACTTGGAATAAAAGGAAACCTTAAGCAATGATATTAAGTCATTAGTGGATAAAAGAGGGTCACTGGTGCAAGTATCAATTGACATGTGGAGCATGTGGGCCATTATTAAATTGAGCACATAGATCTGTGGACAAACACACAACTCACATGATAGATCACACAATTTACTCAGATTGAAGAATGAAACAGTGCAAAAAATGGCTTGCAGCTGTGAATGCTTTTAATTAATCAAAGAGTAATTAGATAGGTCATTACATGAAGTACAATGGCTTTAATAGCCACAAGCAATTTGAATCCACATGAGGAAGTTCGAATTGATTAGACTCTACTTGACTGTAGGTAACCAAGACCTTGTCTAAATCACTATCGGAGGACTCAGTAGTTAACTGACCTTGTCTAAACCATAACCGGAGTTCATCGGAGCTCTAAAACACAACTCAAGTGTTACATTCAGTGTTGACTAAGGTTAACTGACTGTGGTAGGTGAGAAATGCGCCCCACATGAGTGCAGTCAAGTAAACCTAGCGCTAACTGAATGTAGAGGACTAGAACTGAATGTAACTGACTCCTAACTTAGCTTAACCAGTCATCAATTGAAGTGAATTGACCTTGGTTGGTTTCGGCACTCCCAGTGGTTCCTAAATTGTAGGGATTGGTCTAGGAGGCTCCTAAACTGATGCAATCAAGTGCAATCAGTGGCAATGAGCCTCAGTTAGTTTTCCCCACACTTTAGTAACTGAAACATGTGCCCCAATTAGGTCAAGTTGACCCAATGGTGCTAATGACTATAAATAGACTGGATGGACTCCCGATTTAGACATATGACCAAATTGGACAAGGGAGGATTAATAATCCTAACACCCCCCTTGAATGCTAACTTGGACAATCTGTGGGCCCTAGTAACTAAGACCATAGGTCATCCATTATATCAAGTAAAGTAAAGTAACTGCTCAAAAACAAGGTGCTGGGGAAAAACCACATAGGAAAAAATCCCCCCCTTTAATTAAGCAGGTAGAATCAGGATCAATCTGGTTCTTCTGTGCACAGGTATCATTGGGCCTGGCATGTGAACCTCTCCATCATTATGTCTGGAGGAATCTTCCTCTTTGGAAGAAGAATGATATGCTCAACTAAATCAGAAATATAGACAGCTGCCAGATGAAGACTGGACCCATGTAGAGCAACTGAAGTCAACTGAAAAGTGAGAAAAGGTTCTTGAGAATTCAAAGAATGTGAGGAACACTCAAGAAACTGATGTGTTGCAGCCATGAACAACAAACCATGAGTGGTAAGAATAGCCCCAAGTGTTAGGAGCAAGTGTCCAGGCGAATGTAGAAAATCTTCCTCTTTACTAGTTCTGTGAGGAGATGAGCATGTGATCAATGGTAGAGAAGCACTAGGACTGTTGAGAGAAAATGCTTGAGCTCCATAGTCTGATATAGCTTCTGAAATAACTAATGAATCACATAATAAAATATCAGCAACCTCATATGAGGAAACTAACACCAAATCCCCATCAACAGTTTTGAAGAGAAAGTGCGGTACTTGATTTTTCACACCGGAATTGGTGAGAACAGCTACAAGCATGACTGAAGGATTTTGGATTTTAAAATATGAACCAAATAATATCAGATCAGAAAGTAAATCAGATCTAAATGGGTTCAAAACAGATCCAAAACTGTGAAATGGAATCAAATCCCCAGCAACGGTTTTGTAGGAGACTTGCGCTACTTGTTTCTTCACACCGTTGATGGGAACAACTACAAGTGGTACTGAAAGATTACGAATTTGATATATTAAACCAAGAAATATCAGATCAAATCTAAATAAGATCATATCAGATCCAATAAGGTTAATATCAGATTCAAATAAATGGTTAACCGAGACGGTGGATGCACAACTTTCTTCTTCTTCAAAATTCTGAATTTTGGTGCATGCAATCCTGCAGGAATTTGTTGGAAAAACTAGATCATGGGGAGCGAATGGATCACTCTGGTAATCTGATTTTTCTTCCAAAATATCCAAGGTATCACATATTTGCACACCAGCAGCAACATTAGAGGGAGAAAAATCAGATTTCTCTTCACTTTCAGAAGCAATTACTGGTAAATTTTGCACATAATTTAAAGAAAAATCACCGGTGAATGTTTGCATGGAAGTGCAGCAGTGTTTTTCTTCAATATCAGAGATTCGAATGTCTTCTTCTGTTTCAGCAATATGAGGAGATGAGATATTAGAGATCTCATAAACTTCCAGAGCATTAGGAGAAGGAGTCACTGCATGGAGACTATCTTCAATTCGAATTGACTGTGTAGAAGTTTCTACTTCTTCTTCATCTTGAACAACTTCATCGGAGAGAGTGGAGGCCGAGATTTTTGGATCAAGGATGCTTATGGTGCTGGATGTGCTCTCCAAAGTGCTATTATGATCCTCATCAATCATTCCAAAGGTTTTGTCCAATCTTGTCCAGAGTTCCTCTGGATCTTTAATAGATCTACTGAGGTAGCGCAAGCTAGGAGAAAGAGCCAGTTTCATTATTTCAAAAGCTGCATCCTTTGCATTTAGCCAGTCATTTTCACTCTCAAAAGACTTTCTACCAAATCCATTAGACACCCAAAGGAGATCTTGTCTTTTCAGAAATATAATCATCTTCACCTTCCATTCATAATAGTCTGAGGATCGGGTCAGAAGAGGAACTGATGAATTCATTTCGAAGTTGTACCTGCAAAACAAAAAAATGATCTAGTAGGAGATCTGAGGAGGAGAAGTGCCTTGTCTGCCGAGGCTCTGATACCATATTAAATTGAGCACATAGATCTGTGGACAAACACACAACTCACATGATAGATCACATAATTTACTCAGTTATTGAAGAATGAAACAGTGCAAAAAATGGCTTGCAGCTGTGAATGCTATTCATTAATCAAAGAGTAATTAGATAGGTCATTACAATGAAGTACAATGGCTTTAATAGCCACAAGCAATTTGAATCCACATGAGGAAGTTCGAATTGATTAGACTCTACTTGACTATAGGTAACCAAGACCTTGTCTAAATCACTATCGGAGGACTCAGTAGTTAACTGACCTTGTCTAAACCATAACCAGAGTTCATCGGAGCTCTAAAACACAACTCAAATGTTACATTCAGTGTTGACTAAGGTTAACTGACTGTGGTAGGTGAGAAATGCGCCCCACATGAGTGCAGTCAAGTAAACCTAGCGCTAACTGAATGTAGAGGACTAGAACTGAATGTAACTGACTCCTAACTTAGCTTAACCAATCATCAATTGAAGTGAACTGACCTTGGTTGGTTTTGGCACTCCTAGTGGCTCCTAAATTGTAGGGATTGGTCTAGGAGGCTCCTAAATTGATGCAATCAAGTGCAATCAGTGGCAGTGAGCCTCGGTTAGTTTTCCCCACACTTTAGTAACTGAAACATGTGCCCCAATTAGGTCAAGTTGACCCAATGGTGCTAATGACTATAAATAGACTGGATGGACTCCCGATTTAGACATATGACCAAATTGGACAAGGGAGGATTAATACTCCTAACAGCCATAACTCAATTTGCATGTGATATGCATTATTTAAGTTGCATGCAAGCTCAACTCAATAAAAGAAGGCAAATTGAATCCCTAATCATGCATATGTTATTATTCACTTTTAAGATACATGTTTGAGAGCTCAGAGAGCAAAGTTGGGGTTGAGGGCATAGTCCTTAGCTAACAAGTGTTTTCGATACCGAAATCTGTCTGACCTGATCACTTCCAGGGATAGATCATCTTGATCTATCAAAGTACTTCATAGATTTCATAATACTTATTGAATAAGTTATTCTACCAGGGCGCAAGGGTAATTATTCCAACAAGGGCGCAAGGGTTTCCATCATATCTCTTCAAGGAAGAGTTATTCAACGATTCCGAAGATCGAATCTCAAGCCAAGTTCTTCAGAGATCCATTATCATTCATTCTGCAGCTTATTGATCACATCTCCATTCTTCCGGAGCTAATCAGGGAGATCTATCATTAAGGGAGGGCGTATTACTGCATGGGCGACTTGTACACAAAGAGAGCAACTTGTATATTGGCTGGGAGCCACCATATGATCTGCATGTTTCATCCATCCTCTTCAGAAGACCAGTATAAGCCTTATTGTTGATTCCTGGAGCTAATCTCATCTTTTTGGAGCAGTTATAGTTGCTTCGAAGATCAAGAGGGACCTAGACCTATTGCATGGCATGCATGCCTCTTCTATCTTGGTCCACTACTCAAGTATTGATCATTGGTATGTACTTGCTTTAATTTCCAGTTTCTTTACATTGTATATTTGAATTTCCTTATTCTGGGGTTCATGCAAATAAATGTAAATCCATTTTATAAATTGTAAGAACCAAAAACCCTGAACAAATAACAAATACATCAATAAGTAAATAGAATAGCAGAAAATATCAGTTTGGGATTTTACACGTGCTTGGGATTTCTTTCTTTTATGTGTACTTGTGCATTTCTTGTGTAGCACAATTGTTCATGGGCATATTTCTCTCTCTCTATGCACTAGGAATATATCGATTCTATTTCTCACTCTAGCACACTTATGGTTGAGTTAGTGTAGAATTTGGGTTTGTTTTGTTTCGATTTGATTCCCTACTTTCATTTGTGAATCTCAACATGGTATCCAGGTCGGTGTGAACTTTACTCTCAATTCTCTTGGATGATCTGAATACTATTGGCTAATGGCATCATGTATTACAGTGTGGAACTTGGGTTTCCTTGGATCATCATTTTGTAGGTTTTTCTAGGGGTTCTAGAAGTTTAAACCCTAATTAAGTTTTGAGATCTTATAAAGTGCTTGTAGCACCTAATGGATCTATCTTATAGTGCACATTTGGTTGTGCAGTTTGCATATTGGTCCTCCACTTCATAGGAATGAACTCTCGGCTTTGGATCTGCCATGCATATGATGAAACCCCAACACCATCTCTCTGATTATTGACCTTAGTATAGTGGCGATAAATTGATTATTGGTAATAACTCAACACTGCTCATTTCTGGATGTGGTCATGTTCTAATTGAAACTGCCAAATTTTGGGAAGTCCTTCATGTTCTAGAAGTAGGGCCCAGTCTTCTGTATTTACCATATCACTTACACCAATAAAAAGGTGGAATTTTGCAGAAATTGATGGGTGATAGAAGTCTTGATGATGGTTTTATTGCAAATAGCGTGATTGCAAAATTTCAGGCCCTAGGTGATTGCTGCCCTATGTTTCTCTTTAATTAAATAAACCAAATCTGAAATGATTTTACAAAAATAAATATTTCTGAACATGCAACAGTCACAAATATAACTGGAAATGAATAGTGGAAGCATAAACATAGTACACAATAATTCTGTCCTTCAAATAATTCTGTCCTTCAAACTATCTTATCCTATGTTGCACGAAACTCCTAAAATGCCCTCGTACTGGTACCAGAAACTCACAGAAACTTGGAAACTTGGCAGAAACTTCTTTGAAACCTCCAAGGGTCCATGAACAGCCTGGGACCCATAGAAAATCTAAAAATCCCTCGTTTATGGAAAATGAAAACAAATTAACCTCTAAATCGTTTCTAAACCTACCTACAAATTAACCTCTCATTCATATTTTATTGTGAGATAATGTGTTATTAAAAAAACTGTATATATAAATATATTCCGCGTTTTCCTTGACATACCCATTTTGGAGGGGTCAAGTTTCCAAGCGTTCCTGTTTCTGAAACTTGTACACGTTTCCACGTTTTGTGCAACTTAGATCTTATCATTTAATAATCAAAACTTACAAGGACGCCTCAACTTGAGGTTTACAGCCCGTTGGAAAAAAAAATACACCTACACAAAAATTTGAGGAACTATTGTACCTTGTATGAAACTGTATGAACTATCCTAGCAGTCTTCTACCTTGCTGGTCAATCCTTGTAATCTCCCGACTGATATTCTATTGTGTTTGATAATATGTTTGTGGGTTCTGTGCTTCAGGTGTGCTAGAAAGATAATAAATATTTGCATGCAAAACAATGCCATGCCCTAGGTTACTAGGATACGGATACGGATCTGCCAGATTTTTGAAAAGAAAGGATCCGGATACGGCTAGGATACATCAAGTACAAAAACTATAATAAAACTTAAAAAAATTAAAAAAAATATATTCAAAGTGTATAATCAAAACCATTCATGAATCACGTCACTAGAACTGAAATCATATATAAATATGAACACTAAAACTGTGGAAACTGAAATGATACTTGCCTCATAAAAATTTGGAAAGGATGATAGTTACAAAATTGAGTGATCAATGATCACTATACTAATATGATAATGTTAAGTATATCTAACTACATATCAAGAAATGGGTCCATATCCTCATCTGCATATCGAATCTCCACATCATAAATGGACAGTGGGGGGTTGGAAATGTTGTAAGCTGTAGAAGAAGGCTGAACTGGTGGTGTAATCTCCTCAAGTAGGTTGAGGTGAGTCATGGCATTCAATGTCATGTTTAAATCAGCAATCTCGGGCTCCACATCCCACATCCTGCTTGGACCTTTCTTATACTCTGGACAAGTATGTGATAGAAGGCAGAGGTTGGAATGAACATACACAAGATCCTCGGCCTTTGCTGCTCCCAATCTGTTTCGCTTCACTGAATGGATGAAGCCATATGTACTCCAATTCCTCTCAACTGATGAGGAACTGGCAACCTGCGATAACAACCTAGTGGCTAAGGTCGAGAGATGAATGCTATCCCCACCATGGAAGCCCCACCAAGTAATAGGATCAAGATGCCCTTGATCATCCATGGCTAGTGGATCTGAAAAATTACCAGTGGATTGTACAAATGCTCCAAATTCCTCACGTACTTCCAATGCAATGCCCACATCCCTATATATCTTCCTCAAAGCTGTCTTATATCCTTGTACCACTTCAGAATCCTTGTTTGGGGCTATCCTACCAAGTAAAGACAAAATTTTGCAATGATAATATTTGGGGTGGAGTGCATAGGCCAAAAGGTGTAATGGTGTGGTCATTTTGTTCCACCTTTTGGTAACTATGTCCTTTATTTCATTGTAAAAAACTTCAAAAGGGTCACTTTGACTTGCCTTGACAATTTCTCTTATTCTCTCTAGCATACTATCTATGTTTTCATAGACTTCCCCCAAGCAAGGCATATCTGTGTCAAAAGCCCTGATCATGGTCAAGATTGGTTCTGTAAACTGCAAAAGGTATTGGACCTTGTCCCAGCATGCATCATCAAGAATGATAGACTTGATTTTTGGCCCCCTATCAGAAGTGGAAGTCCTCCATGATTCCCAAAGAGGGTCAATGACCATTGCTTGTAATGCTTGTCTAACTTCCACAAGCCTCTTTATGACTAGAGTGTGGGAGGCAAAATGAGTTTCAACAACCTACATAAATTTTGAAAAGTCAAATCTCAAATTAGAAATGATAAATCATATACAATTAAAATTCATAAGACATAATAGAAATGGTCAAATAACACTAATTAGAAATGGAGTACCTTCAATAGCTCCAACTTTGCAAAACCTCTATATATGGCTTGGGACATTGAATGATTGGTTATGAACATTTGGATCTCCTTTGATGCTACATATATTTCGTTGATCTACTCGGTTTCGCCAATCTTGGCAAGCATAAGGTTCAACGAATGCACTGCACATGGAGTCCAAAAGATGTGATCATATCGACTCTCCACAATCAACCTTGCAGCTCTACATACCTGTGCATTGTTCGTGATAACTTGGACAACATTTTGTGGCCCCACACTTTCTATTGCATCACTAAGAATATTGGAGATGAATGTTGCATCTTTCTCCACTCCACTGCAATCAATAGCGTTAAAAAACATTGCCCCTTGGGGGCATATTGCAATAACATTGATTAAAGGGAAGTTTCTTTGATCCCTCCATCCATCAGAAACTATAGACATACCTGTTTTTGCCCATGTTTCTCGGACTGACTGCAACTGTCTATCCACATATAGTCTTTCTGATGTCAGTAATGTGGTGCAAACCTTTTCATACCCGGGGCTCTTGCACCCTTTCAGTGCTTCATTGACTGCTTTAATCATTCGTTGCCAATATGGGGAGCGCACCAAATTGAACGCTAGCCCATTTGCATAGATGCAATGAGCTACATGCTCATCAGCTTCTTCTCTACCCTAGTTATTGAATGTTGTTTCAATAGGTTCCAAAGTAGGCCTTTTATTACTTGTTGCAACAAGTCTAGATGGCAATGGGGCTCTAGTTGCAATATTTTGCATAGGGAGTTTTCCTTTATTAGCATGTCTCCTATCAATAGCATTTGGCAAAGATGCATAGAACGCAAGTTTTTCGGGACTCAAACCTCGTCCAGGTTGGCCTTTTGGACCACTGCATATCAACACCCCTGTGTTGGTTTTCCCAGTTAGATGGCTCTTCACCCTAGTGTATGAGCCATTTTGGATGCCATTGCATTCACTGCGTTTCCATTTATATGAACCACCTCTAGGATTTTTGCCAATAATTTCTACATACTGCCATAATGGAGATCTTGGGTCTACGGTCTACCTTGAGAACGGATTCTCCGGGTACACTTACTCCTTCACTTTGCTGTTGTGATGCCATGTTTACAACACTCTATAGTCTGTACATAATGAAGGATATAAAAGTTAAAAAAAATAAAAAATGGACTATGTATTATTAATTATAAACAAGCAAAATGCCCAAAAAAATAAAACTTAAAACAAATAAAAAAATAGGAAACTGTGACAACTTTGTAGTTTGTAGATTGTACGTAATGAAAGATAAGAGTTATTTTTTTAAAAATGGACTGTAATTTAAACAAACAAAAAATAATGAAAACAATGATTATCAATTTGTGTTTAAATAATAATTTATAAAAAACTTAAAACTTGCTAAAAAAAAATAAAAAAATGTACAGTGAATTCTAAAATAAAAGGTTAAAAACAAGCAAAAAAAAAAGATTACCGTCCATTCCAAACAAGCCAAGAAAAAAATGGAAACAATTAAAAAAAAGTAAATACTAAAGAAAAGTAAATACTAAGACTAACAGTTAAGTTTTTAACTTTTAAGATGTTTAAATATTTATTAATAATTTATTGACAGAACATTTGTCAATGTTTATAGACTTTAGTTTATTAATTATTTGTTTTTTTAAATAAATCTAATATCTATGATGCGTTGACTAACCTTTTGTAACTTGTTTGCTGTAGAGATCATGTTGCCCTGTCGTGGTCCACATTCATGCACAAAATTATCCCTGGTGGTGTTGTAGTGGCCCATGCCCTTGCACAAACTCTAGCTGGTCGTGTTGTGGTGGCCCACGCTCTTAACCCACGCTCCTGCACAAAAATCTCCCTGCTCGTGTTTTAGTGGCCCAATCCTTGACGAAGCCTACAGTTCTTGTGTCGTGCTCGGGTCTGTCTCAATACTCATTGTGCTCGGTGCTCGGGTCTGTCCAAGGGACCAAGTCTCAAGACTCACTGCTCCCGTGTCTTTTTTTGTAGTTGCATTTTCTCTGGTCGGGTCTGTCATTTTCTCTGCTCCGTTTTTTTTTCTCTTGGAGTATCGTTGTTGCTTTGTCTTGCGGGTTGTTCGATGGAAGTGGGGTAGGGCGGATTTCAAGCTGGTGGGTAAACTTTGGCAGTCCGTAAACTTGGGTGGGTGGACTTCCAGCTGGCGGATCCGGTTGTTAAAGTCGCATTCTAGTAAAAAATCTACGGGATCCGTTTCCGTTTTTACCAATATGGATTCTCACTCATAGGATCCGGTACTTGCATGTTTCCACTGCAGATCCTTGCGGATCGGATCCGCAAATCCGCGGATCTTGCAGCCCAGTCCGACGGATCCGGTAACACAGGCCATGCCAAAAGGCCCTAAAATATAGTTGATCTCGAGAAATAATAGGAAATAAGTTTTCAGTGAGAGTAGGGACACATACCAATAATAATAGCGTTGATAGTCCTTTGGTATATAGGAGGTATGCAAGCCATGCAATCATAATAAAGACGAGAAAGTGTTGACCTTTAGGAGTTGACGTCCAGGCTGAGAAAACGTCCCACTTTAGTGCTCTCCTTCACGTTTTTGAGGCAATGGGTGTTCGATGTTGCTGAGATTTTCTAGGAATAGTAGTATGAGTTCCCCGGAGAGAAGGGGTGAAGCATGC
The DNA here is from genome assembly GCA_001517045.1 of Pseudotsuga menziesii. Lineage (NCBI taxonomy): Eukaryota > Viridiplantae > Streptophyta > Pinopsida > Pinales > Pinaceae > Pseudotsuga > Pseudotsuga menziesii. The sequence continues at coordinate 623,148 of LPNX010328143.1, read as the reverse complement.
ACAAGTTTTGAGCCCTTCAGGAGATTTAGTGAATTTATATGCTCTGAATAGGTGACGTCTTCCCTCTTTCACGATTCTGCTGATAGCTGCTCCGAAAGTGTACAGATTGGACTTATAATCACCCAGTAGAGTGGTGTGAGCCCGCTGAGAAGAATGAGGATGACATGCTGAAGAAATATTGAGTTCCTGAGTCCCAATGAATTGTTCTAGGTATTTCCAGCTGTTCCCAGCAGTAAAATGCGAACTTGCAATAATATATTCCCCTGTATGCTGGATCTCTAAATAACACCGAATACGATGAATAACTGATGGTAGATCTAAGTGAACTACCCTGAAGTGATTAGGATAGATAGATTTCTACAACTTATCCTCCCATCTTGTCTTATTTATGCTTTGTGAGAGATAACTAATCTCCTCAATTCTAGCAATCAACTCCTTGGTTCTAGCAACCAATCTCAACTAATCTCCTTAATCCAAGCAAACACCTTATCTCAACAATAAGTTGTATGGCTAAAATTATATCAAATCCAACTCACTAATATTCTAGAAACTTTGGAATATTTCATTTAGTTTTCTAAGACTAAGACATGAAAGGAATTTAGACTTCCACTTTTATTTATTAAGTGAAATTACAAGATGGTATTATTTCCGACTTTTACTAAGTGGTCACTAAGAGGTTGTCTCAAACTCCCTCATGCACGTTCAAACCTAACCAGTGTAAGAAGCTCTTGCTCAAGCTACATTTTTAAACACTCCCTCTTAGCGAGGAAGGAATTCTGCACCAATCCAAGTCTGTCTTTAAATGCTTCAAACTTCTCTTTTGCGAAGGGCTTGGTAAGAATATCAACTGCCTATCGATCAATGGGTATATAATGAAGCTTTACTACTACCTTTTGAATCCTGTCTTGTATGAAGTGGTATCTGATCTCTATGTGCTTGGCTCGATTATGAAATACCGTGTAACAAACCTAAAGTATATAATAATAATAATAATCCAAGGGACACAGCCTTGTGAACAATCATCAAAGGTGCCCTTTAAGATTGTATATATACAAGCCCTCTCGTTGCATTGTAATCATCTTATCAATTATTCATTTATTCAATATATGTTTTACTATTTTATACAGATTATTGTATATTGTCTTATTTAGACTGGAAATTTGTTATATGAATAGGCTTGGTTCATATCATTGGTATGAAAGCTGTGTCTGATTATCTTTCAGACCTTGTCTGACCTGGCCTTTGTCCATATTTATCAATTATTGGGAGGTTCTTTGATTACACGTCTTTGGCCATTTTCCATTTTCAGAATTTTGTTGAAGAAATATCTTCCGCAAATCCAAAGAACATTCCGCTGCAAGTTCGAAGAGACCAAAAATAAAGCAAAACAAAATACTAGGAGAAATTCAGTATTACAGGGCGATAAAAATAGAGTCGCCACACTTTTGAAAATAACAGGTTTCGTAGATTTTCGTAACCAACTGCCATTTCAGAATCACCAGGTTAAAAGTGCTATTAACCATTGCTGTCTGACTGTGTCGCATAGCGCTGCCAGTGGAAAGTCAAAATAGCAGTTTTGGGCTGCCCAAGCTACCATATCATTCCGCTTTAAATTCAAAGGAACAAGAGTCACCAGTGAACCAAACAATTAATTGAAGGAAAAAAAAATTGAGAGTCATACATGATACAGCACAAGTGCTTTCACATTGGAGCCGCTGAATTTAATTTCTGTCCAACCTCAAGCCGTATAGACTGCCATACTCTCACTGTACAACAATCAATATTTTCTCGCAGACATTGTAATTTGCTGCTGTCGTACTTTTCTGTAGTCATACCATCTGCCATTAAAAGTCCGTGTGATATTGAAATCGCAGGGAGTGGTATATTCAATTAGCTAAAGATGTGAGGCGTAAGATATGGGTACACAAATCGCCCCATATCTGACGAATTCCCCTCCGTTCTGTTATTCTTTCACCGGCGCCCCTACATCCCGGGGATTCCTCGCTTCACCGGCGCCCCTACATCCCGGGGATTCCTCGCTTCACCGGCGAATTCCGTTCCGTTCTGTTACCCTTTGCCCCGGCTCTGTTATGCAGGGCGATTGATTACCAGCCTGCGGCAGAGCCTTTAAGACTCTGAACCGGTTCGGTGTCAAACTCTATGTATCTGCCTAGTGTGTAACCGATGGATCCATGCTGCATGGCATGCAGACCCATGAGCCATCAATTCCAATTACTTCATATGGTATGCATGGATGCAACACCACTCACGCCATGAATTTAATAAAGGCGGCACATAATTTGAATTTATCTGCCCGCTGAAATTTAAATTTGAATTTGCTTGCCCGCTTGGTTTCATTTCTATTTGCAACTTGCAAGGGAACAATGGAATTGGGAGGGGAGCTTATGGATTCCCACCGCAAGCGAATGGGAAGGAGAATGAAGAGATAGCCTAGATTCATCACCAAACTCGGAGTTTTTGCTTGTCGCTTCCTGTCAGTTGTATACTGTTCATTTATTCATCTTCTTGTAGCTTTGAGTATAAATAGTTCGCCCAGTGGCCACTTCCTTGTTCAATCAAATTTCTGCAATTAACCATCCTGCATAAAATCTAGCTCCTTGTCTATCGTTTTAGCAATCTTTCTTTTGAAATCCGATAACCATGGCTGCAGTCGAGGTATATATGACATTCTATGTGTTTTTATTGGATAGATCGGCTAGTGTTTGCATTATAATTTTGATCATTTGTCAATTTTGGAGAGAAATCCTTATTGTATTTTATGTAAATCTACATGTAGATCAGTGATCCTTAATAAAGAGATTTGAATAGTCTAACTGCTAAATAAACTAATCATCTATAATTATGTCGTGATCAATGCAGGTTTTTGGTGCTCCTGGTGAAATAGTAACTACCTAGGAAAGGTTGGTAGACCCCACTCCAGCTACAAAACTTCAAGAAATTTCAGTCTCAATAGAGGATTCTGCTGCCAAGGAGACTCCCACTGTGGGAAAATTGGATGAAACCTTAGAAGCGGGGGTGTGCAGCGCGCTCGATGAACCTCTGGAGGAAAAACCCAATGGAGTTGAAGAGACTTTGACCAAGGAAACTGGAGAAACTGTTGTTGAGCAAGCTGTAGCAGAGGAAAGCCAAGGAAACCGCAGAAGTAAAAGAATAAATTCTCGAAGTTGGAGCTTCAGAAATGAAAGAAGAACCGAAAGATGTGTTTGTTGTAAAAGAATCAAAGCCTGAGGTCGAACCCGCTGCAATAGTGGAAACCCCTCCAGCGAAAGAAAATGATCCTGAGGCTAGTGAAGAACCTAAGAAATTAGCACCCGAAGTTGATGGAGTGGAGGCAGCTGCATCAGAAGCTGCTGACTAAATGTTATATTGTTGGTTAGTCTTTGCAGGATAGGAAGTGGTTTTGGCATTTGAGGAAAATATAGTAGCTCAGATTTGTTATAATGTGTGGTTCAATGCATTTGCGGTTGTTGCTAAGTATGTCATCCATTAGTATTGGATGATGAAATTGGTGTGGCTACTGCTATATTAAAAAATATTGTTAGGTTAGTTGTGTTTGCTCTTTATAAGTAGTTTGAATGTAGAGATTGTAAAGTGGTTACACGATCTATCTATATTGAATGTTTTAATGTGGCATTTGAATTGGTAATCTTCAATACAAGTTTAGATATTCTCATTTAGACAGCGATTGTAAGTCGAAGCATTGTTAAGAGTATATACAATGGCCTTCCCAAGAGTATATATAATGGCCTGCAAGCCAGATATACCAATAACTTGTGACTTAGCAGGGGCTGAGACGTCCCGGTGGGGTCGCCTACCCTTCAAGCCTCACCACAGCAGGCCAAATGAGCAACCCTACCCCCCGCTGGTTTTGAACCTGTTTACCTCCAGGGAGATAACACACGTTCTTAACCATTAGGCCCACTTATACATTTTCATTATAAGAAACATTCCACATTCTAAAAAATTTAATGATATTATTATTTCCAACAATTCTAACTAAAATATCATGATGACTATTATTAACATCCCCTCTCAAGAATTTATAATAAAATAAAATTACTCTTTTTGATGAAAACTTACACTTTCTTGGTTATTGTGAGCAACTATGTACTTAGTTGAGAGCTCCTTTATGCCCCACTTCATTTTCCACCTTTCTCTCATGAGAAGCCAAAATCTATATCTTAACCAACAACATTGATTTACCTTAGAAAAATTCTCGAATCAACCTTTTTATTCTCTAATTTTTGGAGGCAAATTGAGTACTAGTTTTAGGTGATCATCTAAAAAATATGCTCAGTCCCATATTCCAATTGTTGTCTACAACAATTACATAACTCATTATGGATCTCACATCCATATATAGGACATATATGTAATACATACCGATTTACAAATTATGTGAACTAGGAATGCATGCGTTTATGATATCCAATATCTATATAAAACTCTATGTAGATAAAAAATGAGACACTTGATAACAAATACTCATTTATGCACAAAGTACAAAGAATAAACAACTCACAATTAGCATCCTATCTCATTGCAGATCCTCGATTATCATCTAAAAAATATGCTCCTTAGTCCCATTTTCCAATTGTTGTCTACAACAATTACATAACTCATTATGGATCTCACATCCATATATAGGACATATATGTAATGGATACCCATTTACAAATTATGTGAACTAGGAATGCATGCGTTTATGATATCCAATATCTATATAAAACTCTATGTAGATAAAAAATGAGACACTTGATAACAAATACTCATTTATGCACAAAGTACAAAGAATAAACAACTCACAATTAACATCCTATCTCATTGCAGATCCCCAATTAGATTTAATGCATTTGCATTCCTTTCATAGACTATTTAACATGATTTAGCAATCTAGGTGCATGCAATAAGGTACACTAATAGGTCATATATCCTATTAAATCATAAGAAAATTTATAGTTTTGTTATAACAAGCTTTCCACATTCAAAAGAGTTATTGTTATTATTATTAGCAACATTGTTAATTATAATACATTGATGACTATATCTAATAGAATCAAAACATATTTTGAAGAAACCAACTTATATCAATGCACCAGATAAACAAACTTGAGAATACTAAGTTGAAATTAATGCACACTAAAAGGAGACATAAGTACCTCATGTTGAAGTCAATGCACTATAGAAACAAAAATAATGATCTTGTGATGTATTGAATCCAAAATTATAGAGAAAAATAACAAAATGCGATAAAGTACATGTGTTGAGGAGAAAATACAAGAGATAAATATATAAAAACCTAAGAAAGAACTCTTTTATTAGTGATATCCAAAAGATAATATTTTTCACTTGCCTCTTTGAGGGGAAAACCTCTATGATAAAAGATCCAAATACAGTAAAAATCCTTGATCACGTTACATGACCTTCTACTCTATATATAGTGCGTCAATAGAAAATCACCTAACTACACGTGGTCCCACTATTAAAGAGGACCAACCACATAGTGGGTCGTCTTTAATAAATATGTCATTTTACATACAGTAACTATCAACTAACTATATAATAGGCCTTATTGAATGAAGATGACCTCATACACCAGTAAAGTACTTGTAAGTATCTTCAATGTAAGGGGGCTAGGGTATGCCCCTGGCATGCCCTCCTCCTTCGAAACCAATGCTATCCTTAAGGTTGGAGATAGGGAAACTACTACAAAATGGTTTATGGTTCCTAAGTAGCATATTTTGGCTACACATGCAGAACTTCTTATATAATATGTTGGTGTAGGAAATTCTCTCAAGTAGCTAAAACTACTTCAAGTTGGAACCAAATAGATACTTCTTCAATGAGTTCTAGTAATGTAGTTTGAACTCGCTAATTCTTCACTATAGCCTTCTTCAAACAAGAAACATGAAATAATGGGTGGATCTTGGAGTGTGTTGGAAGGGGTAATTTGTAAACAACTTTTCCAATGCATTGTATAGTCTAATATGGGCCATAAAAACTTTGATTCCAACTTTTGATGACCTTTAGCTTTAAGAAATGTCTTCTTTATGGTTGGAGATGAAGGAACACCTAAATCCCTACCTCAAAGGAACATTATGAGCGAAGCTGGTATGAATGTTGTTTCATGCAATTCTGAGCCATAGCCATTTTTTTCTCAAGTGTGTGGAGACTGACTTCATATTTGCAAAGCATACTATCCATTGCATGCACCATTGAGGTTCTTGGTATATATGAAACTATTAAACATGTTTATTGGGCATATACCACTTTGTATGGGGTCATTTTTGTAGCATTATAGTATCATTTGGCCATAGGTAACCACTACCCCCATTAGCGTTTATTTTTAGACGATAAACATAACAAATAGGTTTCTAGACACTTGTTGATTGTTTCTATCGAGCCATATGCTTGGGGATGATAAGCTATGCTCATTTTCAATTGGGTTCCCTATGGTTTGAAAAAATGTTGCTAATTTTTAATGGTGAATGCGAGATCCCTATAAGCACAATGGAAGTGGATTTAAAAAAAAATGTTGTTCAAGACATGTGTCCTTCTAAGACCTTATTTCTATAAAATGTCTCGATATTGTGCACGAATCTACCAGAGTTTAGTATTACTCATAGCATTGTCATCTTATATGAACCTATGCTGATATTAAATCATATCTTGTCCCAAACATATATGACTCGAGCATAAATGATAAGATAGAAGCCCCATAGATTTTAATTTACTTGTTTATAAAAATTATTATTATGTGACAAAGTTTATCTAAATTACTCTTTTTTCCAACTACCTTTCAACTAGATTTTAATTTACTTGATTATAAAAGTAATTATTATGTGACAAAGTTTATCTAGAAGACCCATAGATGGTAAGATAGAAGACCCATAGATTTTAATTTACTTGTTTATAAAAGTAATTATTATGTGATAAAGTTTATTTAAATTACTCTTTTTCCAGCTACCTTTCAACTATCTTAAAAAGGATTAAAAGACGCTTGATATAGGTCTTCTTTTAGCATCCATTGTTGTCTACCTTCCCATTGGTGGTAAAAGCCTAAAATAAATGTCATGTAATCTTAATTCCTTTAAATCTTTTCCTTATCGTGTTATTTTTTATATAACCTTGTTTGCATTGTGAGAAGAAAATCAAAGAACTATTTTAATGTTCCCCAATATTTCTATCTACTTCTTTGATGAAAATGCAAAAAATGAACTCCATATATTCTTCAACATGATTCAAAGAGAAACATTTATGTAATTATTTGTTTATATTCTAAAAATGTCAATTTAGTCTTACTAGTGGCAAGACTGATGTGAGTTTGGTTTATTACATTAAACTTTTCCCAAGTATAAGAGCTTGAAAAACCATCTTCATTTAGCGGAACTTTGTGTTCTTGATGTAGCAAGTGGCTCTAAATCCTTTTTAAATTATAACATTTTTTTATTCCTTTACTATCCAATTGAGTTAATTTCGAGGATATGGTAATTATAACTAAAGATTTAATTAATGATTTTCTTTAATTTTTTATTAACAATTTTAAAAGTTGTTTTTCTAACTATTTGTTAACTAAGTGGTTTAATAGGATCCTTTAAAATTAAAATGAAAATTCATCTTCATGCAATGGAAACTTATGTTATTGATGTAGCAAGAGTTTTCAAATCTTTTGAAATTCAACATTTAGTTTTTGTATACTATATCTGGATAAAGAGAAATATTTAATACCAATATAAGATCCATCTATTGACACAATTGGAGTAGCAGTTAAAGATATGGTAGCATCCTGACCAGTTGGAAATTGAGACTCGACAACATACATACACAATAGCATATCTAATCACAATAGAAGCATTTTGAGTAACTAACACCAATATTTCATCCAGTAGTACATGTGGAAGAATCTATTTAAGCATTAGAGGAAATTTGGGGGTCTAAAATGGGCCTTATAAGAAAACGCGCCGACAATAAATTTTGTGAGTTGGAATTCAAGAACCAATAGAATTTCAATAAAATAAGTCAACCATAATGGTTGAATTGACATATTTGTCATAAAAGAAAACTATTTTTTTTATTCGTATTTTCGACATATCTCCCTGTGTTTTTACTCAAATTCTGAGCGGGAGAGCTCGTTGGATGCGGAATTTAATTCCGCATCCAACGAGTTCCCACACTGCATACTTTCGACGGACCTCGCTACCCCAAAAATAAGAAATACCTGAAAAACGTACCCCGCTACCCCAAAAACAAGAAATACCTGAAAAACGTGATGATGATGTCATCATCACGTTTTTCAGCTATTTCTTATTTTTGGGGTACCGAGGTCCGTAAAAAATATGCAGTGTGGGTACTCGTTGGATGCGGAATTAAATTCCACATCCAACGAGCTCTCCCGCTCATAATTTGAGTAAAAACATAGGGAGATATGTCGAAAATACGAACACAAAAAGTAGTTTTTTTCATTCTTCCTCCAAAATTAATAACTATTATTTTATTATTTTCCTTAGGAGGCCCATTTTAGACCTCAAATTTCCTCTAATGCAACTAAATAGGATTCTATTTAAGCATTTCTTTAAGCAACTGAAGAGTCTTTGTTAAACGATCAGGATAGTTTAACATAAATTCCAAACTATAAGGACAATTTAACATAAATTCCATATTGTTCAGCCTCATAAAACTTAACCATGCAAAAAATAAACCATCAAGACAGTTTAACATAAATTCCAAATTGTTCATCCTCATAAAACTTAACCATGCAAAAATTAAACTATCAAGACATATTTAACATAAACCTCCTTGAGTGTCTACATCCAAGAACAAACTCCACAATAAATATGAACCCAACCTGATCCAAATCCCCAATACTCCATGCAATTAAAACAAAAGTTGAATTGAGTTTGATGCAAATGTTTTGCAACTCATAATTTTTACTCAATGGCATGCCCAGTTCCAATTTATAGCTACCTACAAACACCACAACAAAACTTTATCAATAAAATTGTTTCATGTCCATATAAAAAATTAATTGCAAGAGAGATACAAAAATTGCCATGAATTTAACTAGATGAAAAGTAAAAACTAAAATAAACATAATCCTTTAATCTTTTTTCAACAGGAAAAAACAATGTCTTGAGCATTCTTCGAAGGCGAAATTGGGTCGTTGATGCTTTTAAGGGTATGCTGAGGTGGAATAGGGTCATCCTCAATTATCACTACTAGGATCTTAGTGGGATTCTATTTAAACATTTGCAGGTTTGAAATAGTCTCTTGGGTGATGCTCAACTAGTTCTTTGCGCCTCTAGCTGACAGAGTCAGGAAACATGATTCTTCATCTATACAGCTGGGTGGAACTTCTTCACACGTCTCCAAGGTTGGACATGGTGGAATAGAAGGAACTATATAGCTCATGGGATACGTAATCCTTTACAGTCAGAAGTTATCACAAGCATGAAGTTGATTTATGATAATCAGGGGTAAATGTAAGCATGGGAGGAACATATGCCAATATCAGCCAAAACAAGAATAAATAATACATACATGGAATCCAGATTTAGCATGATAATGGGATGTGGCCTTTACAATCATAATTTATCACAAGAATGAAGTTGATGTATGGTAATCAGGGGTAAATGTAAGCATGGGAGGTGACATATGCTAATATGAGCCACAACAAGAATAAATAATACATATATGTAATCCATATTTAGCATGATAATGGGAGGTGACATTCAATAATGACCAAAATCATTTCTATCAATTTATCAAGCATCCTTAATAAGAGTAATGAATAATGTTTCTAATTTGGAACATGTACAACTGATGATGCCACCATTTTAATACATGATCTAACTCTACTCTATATTAGTCGTAAGAATAATGAATCCAATAATATATGGAGCTCAAGTATTACCGTAATGAACATGTCACTTGTAACATACATAGTGTGTAATCAATGTTTCCATAGGGTATCCTTTGTATTGAATAACCAAGCATTACAATTTAGCTGGATACTACATTATTTCCCTAATTATGATGTGTTCTATATTCCTGAGGTATATCTTTTAGTAAGGTATAAGCTAACATACTGGTAAATATAGATGAAAAAAGAAGGTTTAACTGTATTAGAATAATGGTAATCATAGAAAATGTTGAAACGCTATAAGAAAGAGTAATACCATACATTGTGTTGATACAATGTTCAATGATATTACCTATGTTATAGTAATGTATAGGTTTCATCGTATTTAACTCTATAAGCTAAATAGAACCCTAAGTAACCTTTACCTTGTTGAAAATAAGTTGTCAATTGATGTCAAAGGAGTTCAGTAATGACAAAAACAACTGAACATGGTGCAAGAGAGACAGGATCGATAGGAGTTTAGCAATGACAAAAAAAACTGAACATGATACAAGAGGCAGAGGATCGATGCAAGAGGAAAAATATCGACAATGATCATGGATCAAAGGTTAGGATTGAATTCAGAAAGAGATCAACGGATGGAGAGCGATCCACAATACTATAGCACAAATTTGCATTTGATTGCAAATCAACGACCATGAGAGCATTCGCAAATGATCGACGGTGCGGAAGAAAAATTGTTGAAGCAACGTTTGAGATTTTATGAACCCACAATCCGTAACCTGCAATCCAGAAGATAGATGGTCAGGAAAGGCTCCACAAGAGATCAACGATGCAGAAGAAAGATTGTGGAAAGGAAATTGCAGAAGGCAGAAGGCAAAAAAGAAAATATAAAGTAACATGGGTTTCAGCAATCCGGAGTCCGCCCTGCGGAATGCGGAAGGCGGAGGACCAAAATACTATGTGCATTCGATTAAGGAAAAGGTTCTAAAAATATTTATCAAAGTGCTCAATTTCACCTTAGAAGTGCTTGAAACTAAAATATCTATCAAAATAGTTTGAAAGAAAAGGTACTTACCTTATTCCCTCAAATAAAAAGTACATTCCTAGAGGGAAATATTTAGTAAGTAGTTTTTATTTGAGAGAATAAAGTAAATACCTTTTTCTTTCAAAGTATTTTGATAGATATTTTAGTTTCAAGGTAGTCTTGTTTAAAAAAATTCCTTAGGTTTTCTTTATGTGGAACACCAACCTTATAATCTTCCATCCATTTTCAATCTAATCTCTAGGATGATCGCCACTTTCCATGATCTTTCTCCTTATCTATCCACTTTCCATGATCTTTCTCCTTATCTATCCACTTTCCATGATCTTTCTGAAAGACTATGTATTCAAAATTTCTTAGTTGAGATGGTATAAAAACCTCAACCATTGATCCACAAATTACATGAACATTAGAGTCTTCATCACAACTACAATTTCACCTTCTAAGAATATTTCATTTTTTGAAGCGCTCAAAGAGTATGTGCATTCAAAATATGTCTTAGTTGAGATGGTATAAAACCCTCAACCATTGATGGAAAGCTTACATGAAAAGGTATCCTTCATCACGACTCCAATTTTTCCCAAACCATGATTCCATTTTTGAACTTGGATCAAAGACTATGCATTCAAAATTTGTCTTAGTTGAGATGGTATAAAAACCTCAACCGTTGAACCACAAATTGCATGAACACTATCCACCCTTCATCACAATTTTGCAATTTCAGCTTCTAAGTATCCTTTATTTTTTAGAAGCGCTCAAATACTATGTGCATTCGATTAAGGAAAAGGATCTGAAAATTATCTATCAAAGTGCTCAATTTCACCTTAGAAGCGCTTGAAACAAAAATATCTATCAAAATAGTTTAAAAGAAAACGTACTTACTTTATTCTCTCAAAGAAAAACTACTTACTAAATATTTCCCTCTAGAAATGTATAGTAATCATGACAATCACGATGACCACATCTATAGTTCATTGTGCAGTTCATGATATCCATATAAAGTAGAACTAAGGAATTCGCTGTTTACTTTATCTTCCAAACAATGTGAAAATGTATATGCTAGAGTGATGCTAGAACATAATTCTATGTAATTATAAACAAATTGTTTTTTCGAGTATTTAAGGCTTGAAAGTTTAAGTCTCATAGATCTTTGGCTTCGGATCATAGAAAAAAATAAAAGAACAATTCATAATTACAATTTTAGTTTTTTATTTTATTTTTTATATAAGGAGTTATTTAATTTTTTTTTA